>JAVTVY010012870.1:0-58451 GCA_036873755.1 Hanleya hanleyi
GACAAGGCGAGACAAGTCCATAGGAGGCACACGTTAATCCCTCTAATAATTCCATCTGACTATCAAAATTTGACAAAATTCAATCGGTGGTTCTAATAAATTTGATCAGCCTCTAAAATCATTGAAATAACAAGGAAATAACCATGTTGTCAACTTCCTGTTCTATACATTGATCACCCCTAGATTTTGCAGGGGGAAATTTCACTTCCTGAGGGATTACCGTAAACTTGTATACCGGTACTGATATTTATTTCAGCCTAACCGCAAATGTCAGGGTTTTTGTGGCTACATTTCAATCTCTATAGAGAAATGTAGCCACATTTTGTAAATGTGGCTACATTTCTCTATAGAGACTGTAGCCACATTTAATTGAAAACATTTCACTGTCCTAATAAGCTACTGAAAGCTTCGACAAAATGATTTAAAAAACTTTTTTACAAACATCGAAAATCATCGTATGCACGGAAAAGTGAAGTTACTCGCGGCCGTTTAGTTCAAAACAGGAACTTACCTAAACAGCCTAAACTTCTTGAATTATCCATTATTCCTACAGATCAATTTCACATAAACTAGGATGAAAGTAACTCCGAAAATGGAAGTCATTGTGATAAAATATTCTATATTTCGGCAGTGCTTATGCCATCATCAGGAATACATATAAACAATTGGAGTATACAGTCGGCTATATATACAAGTTTGAGTGGAAAAGGCGGCAAATATACAAGCGAGCATTGGAGTTCAGCAAACAATACCACTGATGGGAGTTACACTCAATATATTAGTCAGGCCTTGCATTCTAGAAATAAGACGGGGCTGATCAATAGGCCCCGTCTTGCAGGGTCACGGGGCTGATTTTTGGCCATCGGGGCTGATTTCAAATTTCACCACATGACAATGTATTATTGGTCATATTATATCAACCAAACCTTTGTTTGGAAATAAATTTTATTTTGATGTTCAGTACGTACTCCTACAATGCTCTACAACTTATTCTTGGCTGTACAACATTCCCACCCACTTTAACATATTCTCCCAGAACACGCCATTTCTCAAAAAACGAAGAATTATTACTTGCTTGAATCTTGGGGGTTTATTGCAATGCATTCAGTCGGGAAATTTTGGATTTTTTAGCGGAGAAATGGTATCGGTCGGTTAGACTTTGACGGCGACTTTGACTGTGTCGTAGCCGATTTCGCTGAAAACGAACACCACTTGCAAGTTGCCGTGTCCGCGAAACACTGCTCAACAAATGCCATTTCAAGCCATAAAATCAGTAGATTTCTTTCGAAGTTGTTTAAAATTGTCCTGATAAACATGATCAGGTCGACTGAACCGTAATCACGTTGCTGATTTCTCGATTCCCGACCTAGAAGTAGGTGCTTTATTTGCTGAAAAGATCGTCAACCGGCCGCCATGCCATGCTGCTCTACAGTCACGTCACACTTTATGGTATGCTGACAGTAGTCGCGCCGCTTTACGGTTGTTGTTGTAAAACCCGCCTTCGTAGTGATTTCGTTGGAATTTGCTGATAAAATTATTAGACTCGCAAGATTTATTTAGACTCGGTCGGGTAACCGGAAACTAGACATATTTCTTTTCTTGGCCCAAGCACAAGTCAAGGCGGAAGACACAGTACTAGGATTAGATTTATTCCATGAAGATATGGGAATATACTCACTGGACTGATTTGACGGGGCCGATGAAAAATCCCCGATCACGGGGCCGGGGCCGATCGGCCCCGTCAAAATGCAAGGCCTGATTAGTGAGTACTAGTTAATACAATGAAGCTCATGTTCACCTAAAGACAATCAGGTCCTTAATGGCATCTAAGGACCTGATTGTCTTTAGGTGAACATGAGCTTCATTGTATTAACTAGTACTCACTAATATATTGAGTGTAACTCCCACCAGTGGTATTGTTTGCTGAACTCCAATGCTCGCTTGTATATTTGCCACCTTTTCCACTCAAACTTGTATATATAGCCGACTGTATAATCCAATTGTTTATATGTATTCCTGATGATGGCATAAGCACTGCCGAAATATAGAATATTTTATCACAATGACTTCCATTTTCGGAGTTACTTTCATCCTAGTTCTTGAATTATAACAGGCCAGTTGGGCTGGTTAGCTAGTTCTAGAATTAGATTCAACCGGTCAAGTTCTAAATTCACGGGCTACCAGGCTTGTTGGAATTTCGAGCCCTGAAATGTCCTCCATTCAACGAGGGTAAAATATTTCACTAGGGTAAATATTCATGCAGAGCCTGCTATTCTACAAGCTGTGCATTGAATTACCCCCATGGGTATTTTTATCTCCGGCATCTCCTGCATCAGATGCTCCATACTATTTCTTAGTCTGCTTTCACCTCGTGTTTGACATTTCCAATCTGTACAAAACGAAGTGAATACAGAGCAACATTCAAGCTTTATTCTGCAGCTGGTTGGCAAATAAACGCACTAAAAACACTGACCATGCTGAGGAAGTGGAAAGTGAGAGTGAGGCTGCAGTTGAATCCAAATGATGTTGCAGAAACACACACGAATCTGCAGCAACAACAACAAAATCGGACATACCTCCAGTGTTCTACACAGCAAAATTTGTTGAGTCCAATATATGATTTTTTGTTGATTTGAAAAATTAGCAAACAAGTGTTAAGAAGAAAGAGTGTTTAGATGGTGTTTAGTACACTTGTCCCCCTCAAGAGAGATACATCTTAACACAAATTCAGATAATACATCAAAATATTTGACTTTGTGGCAAAACACATTTGATTTTTTCCAAATATTGATTTTTTAGAAGAGTTCTTTTGAAGAGCGCAGTGAGACCCTGTATATAACAATGATTCCTCACACTTGGAGAGCGCAAACTCAAAGTTTACAGATTTCAGGATAAATATACGTAGAAGGATTTTGGAAAAAAAACTATTGTTTTTTTTTGCGCATGTACACGAGAATTTAAGTGCATACTGTGCATATAATTTTTTTAAGCAAATTCGAGCCTTGTACATGTATTTGTATTACAGCAGCAATGAATTGTAGGGATTTTAATAGGCCCCTTGACAGTCATGTGTCACGTGATCGGAAATGTTTATTACCAAAGCTAAAATGCTCAAAGTGGAAGTCATGACGTCATCTCACAAGAGCTAAAACCGGAGTTTTAACATTGAAATTTGAATAATGGACATCAACAAGGAGGAAAGATATTTTTTAAAGTGCAAGGTCTGTCTTGAGTCGTATCTTAGTCCACCTGTTGGTCATGGACAAGTATTGGTCATGGACAAGTATTGGACACCATCCTACATGCCCCCCCCCCCCCCCGTCAATTATATACATAACACTTCACACATTTTTAGTACTGGTACTGGTTTATATGTAATACTTGCAGTCCAGCATAACATTGTAACATTCAAAATATTCAAAAGCATGTTATACATGTATATACATCATGTTCAGTGCCACCTGATGGAAACCAAGGCTGTTACACTTTGCCATTGAAACTTGTTCCAAACAGACATTTTAAACACATATTGTCACTAAAATGACATCATTGGTCCCTTTCCCTATTGCATTGTTGGATTAGAAAGGATAAAAAATATGCCACCATAGCTTCCAGGTTATTATTGCTCTAGTAAACATCACAAACACTAATATATCCTTGGGTATTCTTACATGTATAACAAATACCCCCACTATTGTTTTCTATACCCTTAAGTCAACTGTTGTCATGGTGATATATCTTTAATAGTTTTTTAATGTAGTGCCTGATGACAAATAACATTATCATGGAGGAAAAAAGCAGAAAGTATATAAAGATGCCCTGGGGAAGTTTATGTATGCGTACATGTATGTACATTAATGTAGGATGGTTCCGACAGCCATATATGGATGCATAAATCATAGGTCTGTCACACAACGTGCCAACTCCACATTGCCTGCATGTGGGGTCTGGTGAAAAAATCCAGGTGTTTACATGAATATCTCCTACAACTACAAACATTCATACCAAAGAACAGCTTTTATCAACCTTTCTCATTCGTTTATATCTAGATGCTTTGCCATCTACAGGTACTAAATGTTCATGGTCATGTTTGACAGACATGTGTACATTGCTTGAGATTACTACAACACCAAATAATGGTACACATAAGGCCTGGTTACACCACAACATTTTTATCTGGGTAAAACTTGCCCAGACATTGACTGGGTCAATTTGATCTGGATATAGTGTGTACAACTTATCCTCTACATACAAGCAATTTTGAATCTGCGTTATGGGGCGCCCTTGTGCCCATTATCATTAATAAGCCAATTTGATTTAAATAAAATCAGGAATCATATTCATACTACTAATTATCTGGGTCAAAACTAATCCTTTAAAATTGCATTTAAACTACGAATTATCTGGGTGAAATTTACCCGGATCAAATTTACAATAGTGCAAACGTGCATGGTCCGGATAATGCTGTAGTAACCGCAACTTTAACATGGAAGATGCAAACTTTTGTGTTAATAATGCTCCAATCTAATCAAGTTCCAGGCCCCACTAGGCATGAGATACCCTTTGTTTTCAGGTCACTCTACTGGGTGCCATACTGATGAGCTTTAGGACAATCTAATCCCCAAATAAATCCCTCCCATTCTTTTGTAACTTTTTGTGATTTCAGGTCACTCTACGTGGTTGGGTCATAGCCATCCATACTGAATTGGAGAGAAATCATTAAAATGTTTAATATGGAACCAAAAAGTACATGTATTCTTGTACCGGTAAGTCTGAAGAAGAAAAATCGACCATAGAGGTCCATGTCCCCCGCTAGCAGCACCAGTTATGGTGGATTACATCCACCACAACTGGCGCTGCTGTTGCGGGGGCCATGGACCTCTATGGTGGATTTTTTTTTGGTCGATGATATCTCATATCATTGATGAAGGTTATGATTTGAAAATGGACATATCGCTGATGAACTTAACATAATCTAATACAGCGGATGGCACCCATATTGGATAATGCACATCCATAAAACTTAATACCAACTGTCCTCTCACCAATGTCCATGCACTCCCCAAGTTTGAAGTAGATTGGTTGAATCGTTCTAGAGTTATTGTCCAGACAAGATCTAAATGCTGAAAATCTAAGATGATTGATGGTGGCCATCTTGGATTACACAGGTAACTGAAAAGCAATGACAACTGTCCTCTCACTGATGTCAAGCCAAACTGCAAGTTTGAAGTCGATCAGTTGAATTATTCTAGAGTTGTTGTCCAGACAAGATGCAACTGCTTAAAATGCAACATAATCCAATATTGCAGGTAGATGGCAGCCAAATTGGATTATGCTCGTTCATGAAACACAATCCTAACCGGGATCTCACCAAGGTCAAGAGACTCCCCAAGTTTGAAGTAGATCAGTTGAATCGTACTCCAGCTATTGTCCGGACAAGATCCAACTGCTTATAATCCAATATGGCTGACGGCGGCCATATTAGATTACGCACATTGCTGAAAAACAATCCCAACCATCCTCTCACCAATGTCAAGGCACACCACAAGTTTGAAGTTGATCGGTTAATTCACGACTTATTGTCCGGACAAGAAAATCTAAGATCCAACTGCTTATAATCCAATATGGCTGACGGCGGCCATATTGGATTATGCACATTGCTGAAAAACAATCCCAATCGTCCTCTCACCGATGTCACAGGGTTCTTACTCTTTCAGAGTTATGAAATTCCATGACTTTCCATGACTTTTTTGGACAAATTCCATGACTTTTCCATGACCTTTCATCTGACAAATTAGATCAGAAATTCTCCATGGACAACGGCTGCATCATGAAAATCGAAGACGACACCTGTGTCGGAGCAAGGACTTGACTAAACGAAGTACAATTTCAAAGAAAAAATATTTGTTTCAGGAAACATACATGTATTAACATCCAGTGTCTCTCCATTGTAGTGTTCTTTCATTTACATGTACGTAAACACACAAAAAAGGTCTTGAAACCGGATTACCCGAAGTCTTTTCCATTGTATGCTATCGAATACCTTCATAAGGCCAGATTTTTTTTTTCTCTTGGTTTACGGATCCGCCGACCCAAAAAACGGGTTTTTTCTCCGCCGACTCGATTTCCCCGTCAATGAAAAAAACAAAAATTCGGAAAACCCTGTTGCAAAATTCTGTGATGGACTGGGAACCAGCTCTCCGCGAGGGAAGACAACTCTTCCGCCACTTGCGGCGCTATCCTAAATACACCCCGCAAAGTGTTGTAATCGCCATTCTGTGCACAAATGTATAGCTTTCTGGGCATTCCCTTTGCTTGGAGAGTGCCTTATGGCGGGAGCTAATGGAATTTTGCTGCATTTGTCGAAAGACAACGGGAGTGACATTTTTCATCGGTTTGTCAGAGCCAATCCAGATGAAACGATCGGAAATATCATAGCCGAACACTGCGACAGTTTGATGGTAACGGAGATCATGACGTTTCAAACTGCCAATTTCGGAGACGGAAGCGAAGATTCTGCAGTCGTTTGAGAAACTATATACTGGTACGTCCACGCGCGGCAACACAAATATGAATGTCTTCGATATTCTTATGTGTGCACAGAAGCGATACGATCGTCTCCCGAAGTCCAGATTTGTCTAGATCAAAAACTTATCAAAGCGGGATGTTATCAAAACGATCAAATATTCGAATAGTATATATTTTGCCTCAATTGAATTTTCAATGATAAACCGGTAGACTAAAAGTTTTCTACTCGAATTTTTCGAAACCTGTTCAATCATCACCAGTAATATGTGATATGAATTTCATTATTCAAGACATTTTCAAAGTTGCATATACAAATTTATACAAGGCTAGTTCAGTTTTATGATTTTTAACCTCAACCCTCGGGCATAGGGATATTGTCTTTGTTAAGTACGTCTGTCACCTTTCTAATATTATTAGCCTGTCCGGTCTGGCCTAGCCTATGACGGGTTTATTAGTAATGTGTTCTTGGTGTTATGTCACAATTTTTCAATGCAGGGATATTGTCATGGTCATTTAAGTCTGTCGACCTGTCTTGATGGTCTAGATCTGTGCCTGTGGCAGGTGTTCAAAAAAATCTATTGAATGGTGTCCAACCTTTCAATCCTTCTTTATCACATGGATACTGTCCTCACCAGTGTAACGTTCACGAATAAAATAAGAGAAAGAATTCACTTTCCATCTCGTTTTCTTGCTTTATGGGTTAACAATGCAAGCTTTTCTCACTGATCAGACATTCAGCAGGCAGCTGTCTTGCATACTAGATACCGGCCACGATTTTACTTCAACATTTAAAAATCTAATTTTGTTTTTTTGGAGATTTTTTTTTTTTTTTTTTTTCCCGACCGACCGACCCAAATTTTTAGAGCCTTCAATCCATAAACCAAGAAATAAAAAAAAAAGTGGCCTAAATTACTAAAAAAAATTTTTCTAAATCTTTTTTTTGACAGTGGTCTCCCAAAAACTTTGCAATAGATTTAGAAAAAATTACTAAAAAAAAATAAAAATAAATAAATTACTATTTAGAAATTATTTTTATTTAATCAGACCCCATTAACAATATTGATAAAACGGATTTATTGCTTTCTTGATTCTCTTTATTATATTATTCCATGTGAATTTCTACTTTTTCTGAGTAATTCCATTTAAGAGTAGCTTCCCTTCAAAGTTTTACAAATTTTACTAACACAAATTACCTCCCCTGGCTGTTGACAAGGCTTCGTTGACATCGTGCATATATTATTATTAAACAAATTTCACTTCACCTGTCGAAGTGACACTTGCACTAGAGGAACAGGTAGGCGTTGCTACACTGTCATATTTATCACTGGTTGTAGTGGTTCTCTTCAATACTGACAACGTCATCGATACGTTCTGCATTGCAACCTCATGCTTCTTGCTGCCCATGTGGCTTTTGACAGCTGCCTCACCCATGTTAGAAATATCAAAGCTTTTCCGGCAAACCTTGCAGCCGACCTCACCAGGGGTCTTCCCACGTTCGAGCCACTGCCGATAATTATCGTTACACAGCCACGATGGTCGAAAGGAGCACTTTCCTGGCATTGTTTCGCACTGTCGCGTTTTCCGTTTTCCGTCCTTCCCGCTTTAGGATCTGCGCGCCATTTTCCTCACAAATGCATCCTGGGAGTTCAGGGGAATTCCAAGACCAGTTATCTCCCCTGATGGAAGATTCTGGCAATTTCACAGACAACACGCGACATTCGAAGAAAAGAAGTTTGCGGGTCCGGGAAAATCACGTTTTCAGAAGAAAAAAATACAGAGAAATATTGACATTGACCTGGCGGACATTTTCAAGTTTCAGTTTATTTTTCCATGACCTCTAGCAAAATTCAATGACTTGATACGAAATTCCATGACTTTTCAAGGCCTGGAAAACAATTGTCAATTCCATGACTTTTCCAGGATTTTTAATGACCGTACGAGGCCTGTGTCAAGGCACTCCCCAAGTTTGAAGTAGATCAGTTCAATCGTAATCCAGTTATTGTCCGGACAAGATCAAACTGCTTAAAATCCAATGAAATCCAATATGGCTGATGGTGGCCATATTGGATTAAGCACGTCCTTGAAAAACAATCCTAATCATCCTCTCAACAATGTCAAGGCACTCCCCATATATGAAGTAGATCGGTTGAATCATTCTCGAGTTATTGTCCGGACAAGATCCAACTGCTTATAATCCAATATGGTTGACGGCGGCCATATTAGATTACGCACATTGCTGAAAAACAATCGCAACCGTCCTCTCACCAATGTCAAGGCACACCCCAAGTTTGAAGTTGATCGGTTAAATCGTTCACAAGTTATTGTCCGGACAAGAAAATCTAAGATCCAACTGCTTATAATCCAAAATGGCTGACGGTGGCCATATTGGATTACGCACATTGCTGAAAAACAATCCCAACCGTCCTCTCGCCAATGTCAAGGCACACCCCAAGTTTGAAGTTGATCGGTTAAATCGTTCACGAGTTATTGTCCGGACAAGAAAATCTTACGGAATTACGGAATAATGGAATTACGGACACCGGTGTTTCTAAGTCCCCCCCCTACTTAGTAGCGTTTAAAGGACATTACTAACGGTCTAGTTCACAAATATTAACACCTTCGCACAGCACAATCTTTTGACATTTTCTACTGTCTGATAAAGCCCAACTTTTTGGCAGGAGCAAACCCTTTGACGTTTACATTTATCATGCCCACTGTCAAGAAATGATGCCATATTTGGATACTGTTTTTAAAGATAATGTTTATTATATTGCTCCACGTGCTCCTGACTAATTACTTGGGGCATGATTTTGAAGTTGTTTACCAAGCTAGCCATCTGATTGGCTAACAAATGTAGTTTGAAATTGATTAAGATAGTGCTGGTGTCAGATATAATATTCCATGATATTATATATGAGTTTACTGAGATTGTGTCTATGTACATTATACATATACCAAAGATATACATACATATATTTTGCATCTGTTAGGCATACTGACAAGTCTTCATGCAGGCGAGGAAAGTGTCAATGACCCCTGACTGGGGAGTATTGACTGGGGCCATTCAATGGGTAATTCCACTATTTACACCTCTAACACATCAGTGTACACAGTTAATTCAACCCTGTTTGTATTCACACACCGCTCTCCCTCACTTTTCTTTCTCACTCCTTCAAATTGTAACATTAATCTGTTTATTTGATTTTGTATTTAATACACAAGTGTATACACTTCATTGTGAGATCAAGAAATGGGGCATGCACAAACTGACATTCACGATCTTAAAGTTGATAAATGTTTCACTTGACTCTCCCAATATCAAGCAATTTCAATATAAGTGTCAAGCGACACAAAATAATGAACGGTATTGCCAATTTCATCACATGTGTCAAATTGGACCCTTTTTTCCATCTGCAGGTTAAAGCAAAGTAGTTTACATTTACACACATACACCCAATATGACAGACGAGATAATGAATTGTATGAATATCTTCTGGACCACTTGTTCTGTATTACATTCACGGCCAATTCTCCACTGACATGACTGGGGGCTTTCACATGCTACACATGCTACATGTACATGGAACATGGCTTGTACATGTATAATCATGGAGCCTACTATAGATAACTACTAAACTAGACATTTGAAGGAAGGATTTTAATCTCGAGTATTGTAATCTTTAAGGGGAATTAATTTCCGCTGTAATAAACTGAAAGTAGGCGAGAAGCTATGTCAGTGAGAGAACACTGATATTGGTTTAAGGTAAAGTAGGTAAATCTGGACATCAATAGAGGCCATCTATGTGGATACAGGGGCTGGATATGGAAATCAATTGACACCTGGTGACAATATCCTGGATATATCTGTCTTACACTCCATACGCTGACCTAATAAAGTCTGATCCTGAGTTACCTAGTCAATATCTAGCAAAATTGTGTCAGCTCAGAATACACATGTACTCCGGTATTCTGAACAGTTCAAAGGTTGACAGCCTACAGTTGTACAATTCTCAATTATAAAGTTTGCTTTACAATTAACCAGATAGTCTCATTAGTAGAGTACACTGGATACTAGGATGATATGAAAAGATCGAGGAGATAGAACATGTACAAATACATGGAAATGAAATGATGTTCATGAATTCAGGACATTTCTCCACATGGATATTTCCTCACTCAATGGAAATGTTGTCACTTGAACTTTTGTGGACATGGTCTGGAGGTAAAATGTCCCAATGGTGAGATCTATGTCCATGGTGGGAATGTCTGCTGGTGGAAGGAATGTTCATATGTTCACACTCTAATGTGGATATATAGGCATGTATTGTAGCATGTATAATCTCTGACAATGGTGACAATCACAATAACTATCATACAGTGGTACCGTATTAATTATAGTACTAGTACATCCCTCACGGAAATAGGGTGCGCGCCCCATCTGCGCCCCAATTGCGCCCTACTTGCGCCTTGTCTATCTACTGTGCCCTAATTGCGCCCCATTTCTTCATCCCATCCACCCTGCTGCGCCCTAATTGCGCCCTTCAGGAATGCGCCCTAGAAGCTAGAGATAGGGCGCGCGCCCTAACTGTGCCTTATTTAGTTTGAAATTTTCTCTGATATTCAGACTGCGCCCTACTTGCGCCCTGTGGACATTGATGTTTTCTCCAAACTTCAGACTGCGCCCTATCTGCGCCCTGTGGACATAACTACTTTTTCGAGAACTCAAACTGCGCCCTAAATGCGCCCTCTGGACATAACCATTTTATCTAAAGTTCAGAGTGAACCCTACATGTATACTTGTGCCTTCTGGACTTTTTTTCACCAACATTCATTTAGCTAGTAACCACATATGCATGTGTGTCATTTTAAAGACATGTGCATGCATGTCTTAGTAAAAAAAGTTTTTCTTCAGACTGTCTGCTTTCTTCACTATTCTGGGCTATAAATTCATTAATGTAAAATTTGGACTTTCATACTAAATTTAATAACATTATTTCAACAAAAAAAATCAGACTTTTACTTGAAGAAGCTATTGCTCCTTATCTGCGCCCTGACTGCGCCCTACCAGTACATGTACATCATTCATGCTATTATTCTCAGAGTGCGCCCTAATTGCGCCCCAACTGTGCCCTAAATGCGCCCCAACTGCGCCCTATCTGCGCCCTATCATCTGCACAATAGCATGTTATCTGATTAGTCAAAACTGTCACATGACCTTCATCTTATTGGCTGATATTAACAAAAGAAAGGCAGACATTGGTTTTCAAAGAACCATTTTGAATTTGAAGATTTCATGCCCATTTAACAAGATTTTGGTGAGTGTTATACCTCTGTTTTGTGGATAGTGGATGATGTAAAGGGTTTCAGATGTGTGTAGAAGTAATTCGAAGAAAAAAACTCAAGAAAAAGTGAGCGAAAGTGTCAGATGACCTAATGTACCAATTACACAACAGCTGACTGTAGTACAATGTACTCCATGCACATATATTTTCTAATAAATGTAATTCTACTATCCATGAATGCACATTGTACATGTAGATGAAAATAATATGTACCTGTAGAGCAAAATTAGATTTATTTAGATGCCAATAATCATCTTTCACGTTATATCTTCAATTTATGTACATGATAGATAGATAGATAGATAGATAAACTTTATTTACTGACGGTAGAACATGGTTAGCATGGCATGTATACTGTTCTGTTCCCCAACTGCGCCCTAACTGCGCCCCAACTGCGCTCTAATTGCGCCCTAACTGCGTCCCAAATGCGCCCTAACTGCGCCCTATCAGTGCAACATTCATGCTATTATTCTGAGTGCGCCCTAATCGCACCCCAACTGCGCCTTTTCTGCACCTTATCTGCGCCGTAAGACTGCGCCCCAATTGCGCCCTATTCTCTAATAGGGCGCATATAAGGCGTAATTAAAATATTTGGAACGCGCCCTAATTTGCGCCCTAGCCATATTGAGTCTAATGGCAAAATTGGGGGCGCAGATAGGGCGCGCGCCCCAATTGCGCCCCAACTGCGCCCTAGCTGTCTCAATTCATGCGCCCCATTTGCGCCTTAAATGCGCCCTAATTGCGCCCTATTTCCGTGAGGGCATTGTAGTTTCACGTTATAACAATCATAAAGAACAGAAGATGAAATGTACGTAACTTCAACTGTCAGTCAGTGTGGGACAGATCAATTCACCTGCATTGATGAATGTACAGGTAGCCTTCATCTGTAACCATCAATACAGGCTTACATCTGTTACGATGACATTATCTGACAAATTTCATTGAGAGAACTAGCTACAGCTGAATGTTTCTGTCTTATCTCTGGTCATGCTTCAGTCACTGTCACCCATAACTATGTACATATACTGCTGCTCTCTCAAACTACAACTAAATCATTGTTCAGTGGTGTAGGTTTACAATCAATAAGATTACATATCCATACAAGGGCCATTAACTCAATACAATCATATCTCCAGAAATAGAACATTCAACAGGCTACTCATAATAAACTGAAATCTTGACAAGTTTAGTATGCTATAACTCAAGCTGCAATACAGGAATTGTCTTCAACACAAACTGCTAACTAGATTTCAATGAACACCAATGCCCCTCCTTGGCAGCTCTCTCGGACTCTTGCATACATTTGCTACTGCAATGTACATGTAGTCTTGACCAATACAATATGTTTTAACACTAATAATTTTATCGATTTTGCCATAAAATGCGATAAAATAACATTAACACGTGAGGATATATTGCTTCATGAATTCAAGTTGCAGCAAAGGAATTAAAATAACATTTTTGCTGTAGATGTTGTTTGAAGTCTGCAGACATTGCAGTACCATGGACAAATTAATTCAGCGGTATTGTAATGCTAACCCTGCAGTGTGACAGTTAATTAGTGGAATCCGCAACATTTACAACTGCAGCTATCGTATATGTAGCTACGACGGCACATGTCTTGGATGTTCTGCTTGACAAATTCTAAGAGCTGTGCCACATGGATAACGGGGTGATAGTATTGAGGACAAACTATATGAATCATAAACCCAACCATGGGTGAGATTTCAAGTGAATTGTGTTACCCTGTTTCTTCTAATTTATTGAACAGCATTTTTAGACTTAAAAGCAGAAAAAAACATATTCACTCTATTTCTTCCAATTTTTCGAACAGCATTTTCATACTTAGAAGCAGAAAAAGACCATATTTATGTCAACTGAGGCTAAATACTGTGGCATGGATATGTTCTTTATCCCAAGGACTGAAGAGATAGCTAGTGAAATTTGTAGAATGTTTGCAAAATTTCTCTTCACAGTAGCCTGAAGTTAAGTTTTGCAGTCTGAATAATTAGAAGAAATAGGGTAAACATGTACACAGGCTACATGCAGAAATGGTGGGGGGGCTTTGGCTTAATGTCACACTCAAGTTTGTTTCACTCATATGGTGACAGTCAGTTTGGTTGGTGAAGGAAACCGAAGTACCCGGAGAGAACCACTGCCCGTCGGCAAGTAACTGACAAACTTTCACACATGGACCAGCTGGGCTCGAACTCGAACCCGTGCCGGTTCAGCGGTGTCCGGCTAGCGGTCACCAGCGAAGCGCCTTAGACAGAATAGAAAGGGAATTCATTGTGAACAAGTAATACAGTTGCATTGTTAATCGTCATACAATTTTATTACTTTCCTGTCGCATCATCCACAAAATCATCAGTGGTTATCTGGATAGTTCAACTGTAGATCATCAGTGGATATCTGGATAGTTCAACTGTAGAAATACTTGATTTGACATGGCAATGTTTATTCACATCATCAAAATCCCCAGAAAATATAGAAAATCCGGTAGGCAAGAGAGTTAATATTTTGTCCAATCATATGGGCTCTGGTTTGAATTGGAAGGCTGGCGTCTCGATCGACTTCAGAAGAGACATCAGTTAAAGAATCGTCATCATAGTTACGAATATCCAAATTCATGTTTAAGTTGTGATGATCAGTAAATGTTACTCTGGTGACCTCGTGGTGTCATCACTTTCACAATAACATTGATGGCTGGCAAATGTGAGATGAAAGTGTTCAACTTCCACCAGAAATCACTGTTTCAGGTCAAATACCTCAATTCACCAAACACATGTCACAAATAAAATACAGAACAAAAATAGCTTGGAGTAATATTCCTCGGAAAAACAAAAAATTATCACCAGACCGTAAATATATATCGCTAAAAACTACAGAAATACTTGACATTCAGGCAAACGTGAATGTGTAGGTGTGAATGAATTCATCTAGACAACTCTCTGTGGAATATGAATGCGGTTAATACATATATTCTATAATTGGACAGTCGATTTCCTCGACATATGGTATTGGGAGTGATTGGTATTGGTATCTATTCCTGGCAGAGGAATTCCTGTAATCTCTAATTTTAAACTCTCCAGGAAGTAAAAACATACTGGTGGACAACAGGCCACCAGCACAAAATAATTTTCCCGGACTGGGAGGGCCCAAGGGCTGTGTAATTAGGGGACACAGTACAGATTTAAGACCATGTTCTATACCAAAGATTTTCACCACAGAAGACAGGCCAATGGGCAGGTAGAGTGTGCTGGACACCCGGCTGAGAGCATTTTAATCAGGAAGCTATGATAATGGTGGAGATAGAATAGATTTGACCCAGTCAAGCTAGAATGTATGTAGGGCATGGATCAATAACCAGTTAATGATGTGTATGTGTCTGGGCCATTGGTCTCACATCAGTCCCACATGACTGACCCACATTGTAAATCATTGTAGAGAGTAGGAGTTCTGTACATGTAATACTGTTCCACCGTTCTCTTCATCTTTACCTGAACTTTTTGTTGGGCATACACTTACCAATGCTGCTAAATGAGCTGATGACCGTACACCATGCAAAAACAGTTACTGCTTCCTAAAGATACTCTGCCCATGACTTTCGTTTTATTTTCCATACTACCCGTCATGCCCAAATGTTGTGGACCACTTTCTGTGTTTTACAGACCAATTTCAAAGTTGAAGACAACTTGTAATTCTTGGGTCAACTGTATAACTTTGAGAAATGGTTGAACATTCAGACCAATCCCACAGGTTTTGTGGACAGACAGGTTTTGTGGACAGACAGGTTTTGTGGACAGACAGGTTTTGGGACATCTCATTCATCTAATTTCTTGGACTAACTGTTCAGTTGTGTAGCTGAACTCGAAGGTTCAGACCAATCTCAAAACCCCTGCAAAACCGAATATAAAAATATTCACTTATGCCCAAATGCAGTAGTATGACCATGGTACCCCCTCTTTTGAAGCGATATGTAAGATGTGGGAAAAGTTGATGTTTGGCAACTAAAACGCAACCATACGACTCCACATGAAGGCATATCTCTGCACCTCACATTCAGACTCAGACGGAGGATTCTTGGACCTACTCTTAGTATCCGCCATGCTTTTATTTCAGCAGTTCATGTGGAGACTATGAAGTCTCATGGTTAACCATGATCACCTAACATGGAAGTTTTGTGGACTGGTTTTTGGGACATCTCACATTAAATGGGCCAACCTGTACAGTGGTGTAGCAGGCCTTGCATTTTGACGGGGCCGATCGGCCCCGGCCCCGTGAGCACTTTTCACGGGGATTATTCATCGGCCCCGTCAAATCAGTCCAGTGAGTATATTCCCATATCTTCATGGAATAAATCTAATCCTAGTACTGTGTCTTCTGTCTTGACGACTTGTGCTTGGGCCAAGAAAGAAAATATGTCTATTTTCCGGTTTAAATACCCGACCGAGTCTAAATAAATCGTGCGAGTCTAATAATTTTATCAGCAAATTCCAACGAAATCACTACGAAGGCTGCGTTTTACAACAACAACAACCATAAAGCGGCGCGACTACTGTCAGCATACCGTAAAGTGTGACGTGACTGTAGAGCAGCATGGCATGGCGGCCGGTTGACGATCTTTTCAGCAAATAAAGCACCTACTTCTAGGTCGGGAATCGAGAAATCAGCAACGTGATTACGGTTCAGTCGACCTGATCATGTTTATCAGGACAATTTTAAACATATTCTCCATCAACTTCGAAAGAAATCAACTGATTTTATGGCTTGAAATGGCGTTTGTTGAAGCAGTGTTTCGTGGACACGGTAATTTGCAAGTGGTTTCGTTTTCAGCGAAATCGGCGACGACACAGTCCAAGTCGCCGTCAAAGTCTAACCGACCGGTACCATTTCTCCGCTAAAAAATCCAAAATTTCCCGACTGTTTTATTATGAATGCATTGCAATGAACCCCCAAGATTCAAGCAAGTAATAATTCTTCTTCCATAAGATGGCGTGTTCAAATCGTTGTACGATCCAGTCTCGTTTCTCAAATTGCTCGAATTACATGTAGATAGGCGCTGGTACAGATCTCCATGATGTTCAAATTAATTTCCCATTTCATTTTATGGGATACGGACAAAACCCCAGTGGACAAAACACCAACGGACAAAACACCAACGGACAAAACACCAGCGGACAAAACCCCAGTTGTCAATTTTTTTCTTCTGGCTTTTCCAGAAAATATGTGCACTCCCCCTATGGAAGGCACTGGAATTCCACATGGAATTTTGTATTTTTCACTAAAAATCCTTGAAATTTTACAGGGAAATTTTATCATTCCTGAGGGGAAATCCTTGGAATATATTGTTTTGCATATCAAGTTAATAAATTAAAACGATACTCGTTTTAGTGGTAATTGAAAACAGCAGTCAAAACACATTATTGGCAATTCTTATTTCTACAATATCAGTAGGCTACAAATAACTGGTTTCAGCAGAAGTCGTTGAAATATTAAGATTTGCTGGATCCAGTAAAGATAAAAATACCAACATGGAGGGTTTTTCTTTTATTCCTCTATTTTTTTGGTGATACCGGTACTTATAAGATCTTTTGAATATATGAAAATATGGGGGAATATATGTTATGAGGGTGAAAGGGGGGGGGGGCGATATGTCCTGGGAGAATATGTTAAAGTGGGTGGGAATGTTGTACAATCAAGAATAATTTGTAGAGCATTGTATATGGGACAGGAGTAGGCTACTGGACATCAAAATAAAATTTATTTCCAAACAAAGGTTTGATTGATATATGACCAATAATACATTGTCATGTGGTGAAATTTGAAATCAGCCCCGATGGCCAAAAATCAGCCCCGTCACCCTGCAAGACGGGGCCTATTGATCAGCCCCGTCTTATTTCTAGAATGCAAGGCCTGGTGTAGATGTACTTTGACATCCTTCAACATTCTGTTCACCATTATCTCAGGTTTTGTGGAACAAACTTCAGATTTAATGGTCCAAATGTATAAGTGTGTATATGGGTTTTGGAAATCTTTCATATATATATAAATATATTTTTTGTGAAGACAAGCCCTGAAAGTCAATGTGGGTAACATAACGATGTAGTCTGTTGATGATTGACCCCAATTAGTTTGTACACTTTATGAATTATATTACAAAAACATCAATCAAGAAATTTCACTCTATATGTTTCATACGTAATACCTTGTGCCAAACTAAAAATGTAATGTCACTACTTCAGGCATCCAACCAATGCTGTGATCTCTTCCAAGACCCACCACTCTTGGCCTTTTGTCATAACCCGAATCTTCAGGATATGCTAGTTCAGGCCAGGATATAATATTGAGGCAGACAAGGCATGAGTTACAGGCCTCTTGTTTTGTGAGACAACAGGCGAGTGACAATCACTCGCTTTATTATTCTCAGGAGTGTGGTTAGCACACCTAAAATCACACCCCTTAAAGGTCAACCCAAACAGATTTTTTTTTGGTCTAAAAATCCTTAAAAATCATAGTTCATACTTCACTTTGTATGAAAAAAATATTGAAAAAATTCTTATCTGATCAGAAACACACGTAATATGGGAGCAAAGTGGGCTTTTTCACACTTTCACAGCTGGGTTGATGACGTCACGCAGGGCAATTGCCTGAGAAAAAACAACGAATAACATGGAAAGCGAGTGCAGTCAGAGCTCCGATTCAGATGTCGATTCGAGCGATATCAGCTCCTTAGATGGAAATATTTTTCGCCAAGATGAAATAGACATAGAGGAGGATGATGACGGGCAAATTAACAGTTGTTTGAAGACCAACGGCGGAATTCAGCCCTATCAATTTGAGCCGTACGGCTCCGATTCTGACAGTGACAACCATTCAGACAACGTGGAACTCGACGACGGCAGGATTCGGAGAGGTCGTTTGTTGAATACAGATTGGTATGCAACTTGACTGGAAACCTTATTATCGTCATCTATAAGACCAAATGTCCATATATTTCAAACTGTATTGAATGTAGAACGATTCTGTGATGTAAAGAACGAGCACGTCTGTGTTGTTGTTGTTGTTGTTACTGACCGAGGTGACCTTTTCGAAGGGATAAACTCCGGGATTCGGCAGTATGGACAGTAAACTGTTGATAACTCTACTGATATACGTCCGATTTGATTTTTGTTTGTTTTCCCATAATCCCCATGAAATACCAATTTCAGAATTATATAGTTTGATAAAAATACTTTGGACATTCATGGCGAAAAGTAAGCCGTGGTGAGTGGGTGTCGAACCGACGTGATGGATCGGCATTCACATTTGCTCAATTTTCGACAAATTACCTCAATTAAATTGAAATCGAATGATATTCCCACAATCTCAAATGTCAAGGGATTATGAAAGTATTATTATCACTTCTGTATCTACAGCCATTCACTCCAATTGGTGTTCAGAAAAAAAAAACATTAAAAGGCGACCGGTTTGCATGCCCGATCACTGTAGCCTACGACTTTTTATTTTTTTATTTATTTACTTATCAAACGTATATATATTTATGAAAGATCATTTTATTATTATTAAATAGTATATATGAAATAGAGACTCATCCAGTCTAACCTGTAGGTGCTCAAGCAACAAATGCCACATCATGGATAGCATTCTGGGCGTTCATCGGGGGCGCGAGAGCGAGCAGGGAATGTACAGCCGTCTCCCTGCCCGAGGCCTCGCTTGCAGGCTAGGTTCGTTCAGCCAATGCCCGTGATAGATTCTCCTTGACCGATTTCTTTGCCGTCACATTCTGATTGTTCTTAGGTTTGATAGTTGGAATAGCTGTTCTCTTTAGTTTTGGTTTGTACCCGAATTCAACTGCTACGCTGTAGAGGTCCTCGAATGATGTCTTTCTGTCAAAATGTGCCCAGCAAATTATACGAGTACTGGCTCGGGCCCTCTTTCCACACCCTCGTGTTGCGTACAAATTTCGTCCAATTTGCAGCGATTTTCTCGTCTTTAGGCCACAAATGAATACTAACACCGTCATCTGTAGTAAAACTGCAACCTCCCACTACACAACGTCGCGGCATATTTAACAAATGAAAATCTCCAGAAATCAGCAGCTACTTACGACTGTGGTATACGGCTTTAACATAGAGAATACAAGACGGCTTCCCTCCGTGACGTCACAGCTGGAATTGACAGGAGAGCGATTTTCACCTTTCAAACGGCAATATCTCGCCAACCAGACTGCACAAAATTATGAAAAAAATATAATTATTTTCAGAATCGAAAGGACTATTTTTTTATATTTTTGACCTCAGATCGTTTGGGTTGACCTTTAAATGAGTCTAGGCGAGTGATGGGTTATCTCCCTTGATCATAGACCAACAATGACCAATAATGATGTGAAATTTGACAGCGAGTGGTTCTCCTGCATTTTTTCTTTAAAAAAAAATGAGGTGGGTGTTTTTTAAATTTATTATTATTCATTTTTTTTTATCTGGCACACATGTTCTTAAAAAAACTTCAAACACCAGTGAAAAGTTGATGTTAACTTTGATATGCCAAAGACAACTATTTCCCCTAATGTCTGCAATTAGAACTGCAAAAAGCTTTGTTGTTGACTAAATCATGTGAATTTTAGATGGCACCTGTGACATTACATGTATATCAAAGAATTTAGATCCAAGTAACACCCTTTTTAAAGAATGAAAATTTGAGGGGAGTTAGCCAGTATCCCAACTATATTTACTTATAGTTATCAGAAGTCTCCCCTTGTAAATTGCTAATTCCAATCAATTAGAATCAGTCACCCGAGTCCCATTGGAATTATCAATTAACTGAAATGTCTGCATAGAAAAACTTCAGCTTGTGAATAGAAGCCCAAGAAAAGAAGCCAACAATATTATTTACCAACTGGAAAAAAAACAGATAGTCCGATTCCGTTTCGTAACAGGTCCGACTTTTGCATGCACCGGAATACAGCGCAATCCTGACGCCCAACTGGAAGTAAACTTGGCGCAGGAAATGTTGATAGAGAAGACGAACAACAATGGCCAAAGATCGGCTTGAAATAAATTTTCAATGGATTATTTCTTGGATTGTCCATTCCTTCAGATAGATCTAGACTTCTAAAAGGTATTTACGAAAATTGATCGCATTTTATTGTTTTTGCTTGATAAAATCCTACTTGCCGCATGCGACCGGTAGATTTTTTTGCATCTTGTCGCCGGAAAAATTCACTTGCCGGCGGCACGTAGGCAGGCGTTGTTTCGACCGCTGACCATTTAACCGGACATAAACACATGCGTTGCTGTCGGAAGGCAGTTTAATGGCACACCTAAGTTGATAACGAATTTAGCTGCGTTTACTGTTTTCTAACGACCGCGAAATGCCAGGTGCGCTATAGTCCCGCACCTAGTTCCAAGTTCAGGAGCGCGATCGCGCGCCTTAAAACGAGAGGCCTGAGTTACAACAACCTCATCACTTCCTGTACTTTTGCCTCTACTGCCCAAAACTGAGCAAAAGTCGCTCCTTATGAAGTAGTCACACCAAACTCCGATATCGCACAAACTTGAAAGCGAACTGTTGCACTCGTAACATTGTCTACCTGATCATGTGCACCAACTGCTCCAAACAATATGTTGGAGAATCCAACGCATGTTCCACAAACGCATATGTGAACACTACGTTGACACATGCAAACACAGCTCAAATCCTGCTCCCAAACACTTCTGGTCAGCTGGACACTCTGTGGCTAACATTAGTTATCACATCATTGAGGTTCTCACATCAGATCCAGACACAGACATCAGCACTAAACATCATCAAGAACGTGAACGGTACTGGATCTATCAACTGCACACCAAAGCTTTATCAGCCTGAACGAAAAGGATTGGCTACACCTTGCTTTCCCTCTTTTATTGTAAAAATCTAATGTCAGCCAACTTTTGTGGTGAACAGGTGACGATAAACGGATGATTATTTATAATGAGCCTTCCTCCACTCCTCAAATAGATATATGGATGTACAAATGTACTTTGAGACACTCAACCCAACCTGTAACCATCCGGGTCATCTATACGCGGTAAGACTGACCCTGTGATCGTGTGTATCCATTCTCAGCCTTCTTTCGGCAGCTTTATGAGGGAATTCCCTAAAATCAACACCACGTGATGTCTTCAGTCAATCAGCTTAAGTCCACCGACGTATTTGAGTCATGTGCTGTCCTACTTGTTCAAAATTACAGATCTACAACACCTCTTGAATGACACGGAAATTATTCATATCTTTATCTTTTGTAAGCTCAGACAATATATGTTTCAGGAGTAGTATGAAAAGCCTGTAATTTATCAGATTTCTCGGGTCTGTTCTCCGCCGGATGAAGACCGAACAGTAATCGCGACACGCGATTCACAAGCCATCTTATAGATGGCGAAGTGTATGCAAATGACACTCAACCATGTTACACTGTATGTATTGTCTTGAAGATGGCCCTTCAATTCTCGAAAGCCTTTGAACATGATCGATAATATACATGTATGAATCTTGTGAATTCTCTTGAAGCCATCCCACTTATTATCCATTGAATTTCTCAAACATACCATGTACATGTATCTTCCCACACAATGAAACATTCTGACACAGATCAGTATTCAATCAAATTATACCAATGATCAGTATTCATTGACCGTAATAGATTCAATCGAGTGGATGTCTTATTTTGTGAAGACATTTCCTGGCCATGGAAGTAGATCAGTGGATTTCCCGAGGACAAAGTGGATCAACTAACAGGAGTTGGTGGGTAAGGATAGCACAGCACTGGTCTGGTCATCCAGCCTGCACAGTGGATCATCAATCTACAGCTTTAAGTCCAAACCCAAGGACAGGCGAGCCAAAGAAAGGACATAGCTTGTTAATATTGGTGATAACATTATTACATGCAATGATAGAGACAGCCAGCCCATAAGAGCTCTCCAGACGTGCTGGAATAACACCCTTTCATCTATCCCGAGTTAAGCCTGGAGGAATTGAAGCCGACATTATCAAAAGGAATTCTCAGACTATACTATGGGGTATCAAACCCCCTCAAGGCACCCATGGAATATTGCTTCATAGCATACAAGAACACACATCATAACATGTTCATTGTGTGAATATCTAGCAATCATGAATGCCTTGTACAAATTCAATACCATATAAGTTCATGGTTATAACCTTTCATCGTTTTCCCCTCCTTTTAGCCTCCTGATGTTGTTATTTTACAGTTGTCAATAATTATCATATTCTATTTGCAAAACAATACGAGATTTGAAAAAAGTGATGGATTTCATGTATGTATGGTTATCCAAATGATCAACCTACTTCAATTTGCAAAATCACCCTTTCTTTGAGCGCCAATTTCTCTGCGAATAATTGTTGTTGTTGTAGGTTCATTTTGAAGAGGATTCCCCACACAATTCTTCAGAACTTCACGAATTGTCGCATGGTACCGGATGGTGAGGATTTGATTGGATAAAAATCATCACTGTTTATAAAAAAATTCTGTGGGATTACCCAAGCTGACAATCGAGGTTGACAGCCAGTCACTGTTGACCTTGTATAGTGCGCCAAAGCATTTGTTACCTCTTCGCTGATTGGACAAGAGTCAATGCTGGAAATTTTTTAGAAGTGAATTAGGTTCTGTACAGTTTTCTGCAAAACCAACAATGTTGAAACAAACACTTCTCTTACACTTTGTAATAAATTCATCAACCGAACACTGGATTCAATTCTAAAATACCACAAAATAATTGTCAAGATTGAATTAGACATTTTGGGACTGTCGATGCCTCACAAAAAGTGGAAATGTAACACTCATTTGACAGGCTGCATAGACTCCCGCCATATTTCCCAGTATGTGTTTTCGTCCGATAATACACAAGTGTGGTGAAATAATTTCATGCTTTCTTTGAAGTAAAAAAAATATTTCAATATCTCAAGTTGATGCTTTCTAACTTTATTGCTATAGACGGCTTGTTACAACAAAACCTAGTTTTCTGTGAAGAAATTTCAAGATCAATCGGATGTAAATTTCTCTGCCGAAACATGCAGATGATAATTACAAGCGTCTAGTCCGTCATTCATAATCCAGCCGTCGTCCATTAGAGAATATCCGCGTCCATAATCCAAAGACCTATTCCATATTCCATATAACAGTATTAGCACCAAATTCAAAAAGACAATCATAGTATACATAAACATAGGCTTGTTTTCCTGCAAGAGAGAAGCGGTCAACAGTTTTCAATGATGCCGGCAAGACATCATGATGTTCCAAAAATATCAAATCCGTATCGCTGATCAGTATTCTTAATCCATAATATTCGTTATAGAGTCGTCATCCAAAAAAAAGATGTATCTCAGTCACGCTTTGATTGTGACTGTTCATATGAGTACCATGAGGATCTTGAAGTACATGGGTTCATACGGCCCCTAGCCCCGGGTTAAGCGGAATTGTACAAGAGCGGCTTACGCTGTCCCAGGATTGAATTATCCAGACCACAAAAGCAGCTTAGGTCGTCCAATCTCGTAGTCGACGTTCGTTAGGATCATCATCTTGATTTGGATGTGAAGGTTCCCGACCGGAGCAACGTTTTCAACAAACGTTGGCACCATGTTAGAATCTGCCTAGAAACTGAGTTTGGAAGTGCTCATAAATGAAAGGGGGAATTTACGTAGTTTCATTTGAAATTTTTTGTCAATTGGAACTGGCGCTCGTTGCATTAATTTGTGCTGGATGTAATCGTTGAAATTATACGAAGTACATGTCAATCTGACACGAGAGATGACAGGACATAGCATTGCTGTTGTTAATAGCAATGGGAAAGTGAGGATGGCATGACCATTGCATTCGATAAAGCACATTTGATGAACGATTGTCATTTCAGGACAAACTTGTCAAATGTGACATTCGTTACAGTCCATTTCTGTGGGGACTGTTCAACTTTATGTAAATCTAGAAAATTACTGGCCCAAATGCTCCTAATTTATTTATTTTTATTTTTTTTCATGTCCTACAGGATGTATCCTCTCGGTTGACACTGAAAAAAATCCAACAAAATGTTGTTTCTGAATTTTTGTCTGTGGGATTCATGTGGAATCTGCCATCACCTATTGGAACATCACTCTGAAAATATGGTATTTTGAAGCAAGAAGGTGAGGAATTTACCAGTAAATATTTTGCATAAAGTAAGAAGTTCAAATAGTACTATTTGATCTGCAATTCAATAGCAAAGGGGTGAGTGAATAGAATTTAACATCGCTTTCAACATTATTTCAGCCATATCGCGACGAACCAACTAAGCACCACCCAGCCAAGTTGTGTTCCTGCTGATTTCTTCTTTGAAGCAACATGGAACCGGACACCCTTCATCCACCCTATAAAACACTGAGGACAGCACACAAGACACAGACAGGACGCTTACATGGTGCAATAAAGACAAGTGATATTACAGTGCTAGACATCACATTATCAAGTTCCTGTTGCTTCTCAGCAAAATGCATTGAAGCAATAGGAACCCATGCCCACCCATAGCAAAATTGCATTGCAAGTACATTGTATCTCTCCGGGTAGTGATAGAAGAATAATATAAGTGTGTTGGGACTACAATGAGAATAACTGATGTTCCAGTAATTAAAAGCACATCAAACTGCAAGCACCAGTATATAGAATGGCACAGGTTTGAGTGTTCTCAGCATAATTACAGGTGGGTGTAGATGAACCTGGACTCACCTGTTTACCTATGTACATGTGGAATATGACCACAGCTGTGAACAGTCACCCACAGGAATGGGACAACTGTGCCGTCTAGCTGTTGTTTTCACCTGTACTTTGATCAGGTCCAGGTATTAAATAGCACGTACATAAACAAGGTGACAAACAGACGAAGGACTGCACCTCGATGAGGCATGCCTGTAGAGGGGTAGGATAAGACAGGAAAGCCTACTGAACACCCAGGAGGACATGTGCCTGAAGAATCTGATCTGGTCATCACACATGTACATGTATGCTCTGACCAACTATCAAATAATCACTCCTTCTCAATCCAATCACAATCTGCATCAAGTTCCCCCATTCATCTCTCCCAGGAATGATTCAGGCCCGATTACATCATTCCGTTGTCACTCGGTTTCTTCTATCTATTTATTATGGTAATATTTAAAAAAAAATGCATGTTTCTTAGACTGCATATATAGAAGCTTGAGATATTTCTTACATGAACACGGGTTGAAATTTACACCTGTCTACCAGTCCCTGACAGGTATTTTTGGTAAGAGGTAGAAAATTGAAGTACCTATCTCTGGTGACAGGTAGCTAAACATTTATTTTTGATGTTCAGTCTTTATATATGGTGATATGACTTCAGAGAAGGTGCTAGCTATTGCATGGAAACATCTAAACATCTAACTTATAATAAATCTATAATAGTTAAGCATATACATGTAGTTAACAACTTTGCCATTGATCCGATATTCAATGAGCGTGTTCCGGTAGTCTTTTGAGGAGATGGGTAGAAATTATATTTAACTGTCACACTAGGCAGGGGAATTTTTGACAACATTTTGACCCCTGCGTGAATCAAGATCTTTTGGTCTCCTATCTTGTAGCCAATATATTGACATGTGGCAAAGATATATAGACAAACCCCTTGTAACTGCAATCCAACAAGTGCGAGTGAGCTAAATTTTATGTCGCTTTCAACAATGTTTCAGTCATATTGTGATGAACCAAGGCACCAGCCAGCCATGCTGCATTCCTGTTGCTTCAAAGGAGCAAATCTTTGAAGCAACATGGAACCAGACACTCCACCAGATACCCTAAAAAACACTGAGGACAGCCCACAAGACATAGACAGAATGCTTACATTGATGCAGGCCTCAATTTGTGGTGGCAACCTGTTTCAGGTTGCCTGGAGGTTGCCATACGAAAAATAATGGTAACCTATTTTCAGGTCTCCATAATTATGCAATAGGTTGCCATAGGTTACCATATGAAAAATATGGATCAAATTTTCTTACTATTTCAGGAAAGAACCATTATGCTTATGATGACATTGGCAATTTCAGGTCGAAAATTTATTCAAGTTATCATTCATTTAAAATATTTCCTACCTTTCCTAAGAGATAGGAAAGAGACAGATGAAATGAATTAGGGGCCTACTGTGAACCACTGTCTCAATACACCTCCATTACCATGAATTACTTGCCAGTGGGGGATTTGATAGAGCAGAATGTTGAAGCATTTAAGGAGGTTGCAGACAAATTCAATTTGATGTCGACTGAATTTCGCCTCGGCAGTTTGCCTGCTTTCCTTCCATGCGGTCTAAATTGACTCGAAATTTGGAAAACATATTATTCAATTCAAAAATCCTCTCAAAACTGTTCTATTTCACAGTTTCAGGATAATATTTCCCTTTTCTATTTTATTATTATTTTTAATTTTTTGCTAAACACAGGAAGGAAGCAATCAGAGATTGCTCAATTGTATGCCCCCCCCCCCCTTCCGCTTTAATCCGACACTGCCCCGCCATTGTTCTGTTGTTTATTGGTTGGTGGAGGCCTAATTTGGATAATTATAAAAATTCTGTTTCTGTCACTTTTTTTGCCATGCCTCACATAATACATATTCCAAGTATCAGCCAACAAGTGATAATACGATGTTTCGATGCAAGATGGTCGCCAAGGCTTTCGCCAAATCCGTAAATGTGACCTGGTTATGAGACCTACATTCCTTGGGAGTATATTGTGGTGAAATTATGAAGCGATCAGTGAACTTTGAATTTTGCACCCAATTCACTCTTTTTGGGGCAACTTCATACTTTAATTTCAGGACCTATGTTGTCTGCTTTGGAATGTAGGATAACATATAATATAGCCATTTTTCTGGTCCAAATCGGTTATGGACTGAGATCCAGCCTGGACAAATGAATATATCCCATTCACTTTAGTTTTGATAAACAAAGGGCCATAACTCTTGAAAATATAACCGAAAGCAGAGAAACTTCACGCTGCACACCAATGGGTCACTGACCACATATCATGCAAATTTCATACTTGTCCATACAATATTAACCGAGATCCAGCCCTACAAGTCTCAAAGATTTGAAGAAAAAAGGGCCATAACTGTTGAAAATATACGCGAAATGTGGAGAAACTTCACGCTGCACAACTACAGGGCACTGACCACATATCCTGCAAATTTCATAATTGTCCATACAATATTAACCGAGATCCAGCCCGGACAAGTCCCAATTCACACAAATTTGAAGAAAAAAGGGCCATAACTCTTGAAAATATATGCGAAACGCGGAGAAACTTCACGCTGCACAACTACAGGGCACTGACAACATATCCTGCAAATTTCATACTTGTCCATACAATATTAACCGAGATCCAGCCCTACAAGTCTCAAAGATTTGAAGAAAAAAGGGCCATAACTGTTGAAAATATACGCGAAATGTGGAGAAACTTCACGCTGCACAACTACAGGGCACTGACCACATATCCTGCAAATTTCATAATTGTCCATACAATATTAACCGAGATCCAGCCCGGACAAGTCCCAATTCACACAAATTTGAACAAAAAAGGGCCATAACTCTTGAAAATATATGCGAAACGCGGAGAAACTTCACGCTGCACAACTACAGGGCACTGACAACATATCCTGCAAATTTCATAATTGTCCATACAATATTAACCGAGATCCAGCCCGGACAAGTCCCAATTCACGAAGAATTCAGGAACAAAGGGCCATAACTCTTGAAAATATAAGCGAAACATGAAGAAACTTTACGCTGCACAACTGTGGGGCACTGACCACATATCATGCAAATTTCATACTTGTCCATACAATATTAACCAAGATCCAGCCCGGACAAGTCCCATTCACAGAGATTTCAGAAAAAGGGCCATAACTCTTGAAAATTATACCCGAACTCGGAAAAAACTCAACGCTGCACATCTACGAGGCACTAGCCACATTCCATGCAAGTTTCAATCCTGTCCATCAAATATTAACTGAGATATTGCTCGGACAAGAAATTCGGACGGACAGACGGACAGACGGCACGACAGACAGACAGACGGACGGACAAAGCGATCGCTATATGCCCCCCCTCTAGTTAGAGGGGGGGCATAAATATCACAATTTTGGCAGATGCGCAGAAACAGAAACATGCGCAGGTTATTTTGCTTTATCACCATGGTTGACCATGTTCGCATCGTTCTAGTTCAAAAAAACGCCTGGTGACCTCCCACTTTTATCAGATTTTTCGATAAAGCATTTTTCCGGAAAACTTTTGAGACATCTTGTGGAAAATGACATTTTAACTTCTCAGCAAATATGCGCTTTTACTATGAAAATATAGACATTAGACCTGAAACTTCTAAAAGATAACACTGCTTGATAATACTAATAGAATCGTACAGGAAACACTGAAAATGTTAAAAATGGAATTGAGAAGCTGTCAGGGAGTAATCCAGAAATTATTTGGGGACGCCGGTGGGGGAGGGTCGAGGGAGGGGGTATCCCCCCCCCCCGTCGCAGAGCGAAAATAAAAATGGAATTTGACATGCATCTAATGAAATAAACAATTATGCTCCCTGGATCAGTGTAGAGTACTATATCGAGGATTCTTGAAAATCACATCAACAACAATAAAGCCGAATGACAAACTTCATGTATCAATACTGTTTTGTGTTCATTCTTTGTGGAAATTTCATTACCTATATGTCAATCCGTCTTTCTCTCATGTCCCTAAATTTGTCTATTAAGAAGTTCCATGCCTCCTCACTGAAAGTTTCCGATCCCACCAGGATGATTCTCATTAGTTTATCCAAACTGCTGGCACATTTTCGTCGCTGTGCTGTTGTTGTACATTGTTAGGCCTAGGTGTTTCAATTTCCTGAGAATGTTCTGATTGTTCCTGGTCAGAAGTGTCCTGTTCGTCAGTTTCATTTTCGTGTGTATCGTCCACCGAAGCACCAGTTTCCGTGTCTCCGCCACGTGCACGTTTTATAAATGCAAAAGAGTTCGCTGATCAGTAGGTTTATCGTCTACACATTTTCGTTTTGACCAGTAGGTAGCAGCCTTTTTATTATGGCTGAGACCAGACGTTCTTGGACGACCCATTTTATCAAATCGTGTAAACCGTGCTCTTTTAAATTATACAACGACGACAACTTTTGACGATCGGTAGGCGCGCGTATAATTGTCAGACTCGAAGCGGAACCGGACTGGAGTACACTACTCTCGTCAATAATAAAACAGTGAAAGTTGTTCACTATTTGAAGTATACTTCAACCTTGAGAATGTATTTAATATACAAAACTAAACTGTAGTCGATGAGAAATAAACGTTGTTTTTGTAAAAATCCGATGTGTCCTGTCCGTTTTACTGTAAATTTCAAGTCGGAGTTTTTCCATGTTCTGCTGAATTGTAGTGGCGCGCAGGCTCTAACACAGTGCTATGATGTCTGATTTACCGCGAGGTTTAGTTTGGATTTTTATTTATTTTTATTTTTTTCGTTTTCATTTGGGCGCGGGAGTTTGGGCGCCCATACCGGTATACCGGTAGCAAAACCTTCCTGAATTACTCCTGAAATTCCTGTCTCCTTGAAATGATCTCCTGATTCTGCTCTTCAACATTACAATACAATACAATTTTAGGAAATATGAGATACCCATCCCCTTTAGCATCATTATTGTATAAAAACATACACTGTTGAGAATCCCAGTTCACAGGCAGTTCAAAATTCTGCATTTCCAATTGGCTACGTATTTCTTTCCTGGGGCTAAATGTAGGAACCCTCATTTTCCCAGGTTTACCGCATTCTGAGGTGAAAAAGGTGATATCACTATCTCCAGGTAGATGTTATATCATCGGCATGATGTGCCTGATTACATAGCAAACCAAGTGTGAAGTTGACAATCAGAGGTAGGAATTCTATCAAGAATATCATAATTAAACCTGTATATTAATACACTGATAGTGAAGAGATAGAGAGAGAAGCTGTAATATAGTGTTGACCTAATTCAACAGTTCTTATCTTCACTCTGAGTCATCATTAACTCCGACTATGTAGAACAGTAAACCTAGCCATAGGCAATGAGGCTGACAATCACAGCACATGTTGTGTAACACTGATGATTCTCTATACCCAAAACATATACAGTAACTAGTACACGGCCAGCCAGTCAGCCAGCCGTAGATGCAGCTGTATGCTAGCTGTTGTACAATTAAATGTAGCTGTGCATCGTTACAAGCGTGAATACCGACTTACCGACATCGTCTCTTGGAGGAATGAATGGCGTAGTCTGTCTGTCGGTCCGTCCACTCTAATACAGAAGCATTTGTGACAAATCACACCTATATGATTACAGCATGTACCCTAGTCTAAATCCTATATAACCCAATCAGTCAAGTGCTAGTTTCAAGGATTGACAATGTTGTAAGCCTCTATCTCTACCACCGCCATGTCTACTCTCACACACTCCACACACAGCTCTCACTCTGTGTGTCAGATCCCTAATGTACAGAGTAATAGAGAAATCCTATCAAACTAGAGGGTATGTATCATTTGGCTCAGGCAGTTAATGGTAACATAAGCCTCAAGCCTCGCCAGCAGTCAGTGACCTCCTACAACAGACAGCAACCTTCATCACTCTATCACAGCTTTAGATAGAGGTACAACTATTTCAACAGGAGTGTATCAGTACCTTCAATTAAGACAAAGTACCTTTAATTAAGATAAAGTACAGTATGAGCTTACCTTCAAACCTGGGACACCGACATAATGGTACGCAGTAGTGTATGGATATGGGGGTCCCCTGTCTAAGACAACATGCTGGTAAGCGTACATGCTGAAACAGTCTGCCTGACTGAATGATCACAGGTATTTAATAAACTTTCTCACTGATCTTCACCAGGTCACAGCTATAGTACAGGTATACTATAGTGGTCTCAGTGCTTGCACGACCACAGAAAGTCGGTTTAAAAATGGAACGATTGACGAAGCGACTCCCAGTCAGGAACAACAAGTTATTATTAATCTGATCAGTGGACCAGTATGAACTAGTAGATCTATATAGAAATAGTTGTCACCAGAGCTGAGCTGACAAAGAGCTAAGCTATTAACCCAACAGTTGATCAGATCAGTGCAGCAGTTACATACACCTGGAGGATGGTAAAGGTACTAGTGGCAAAATCGACCCAGCCACAATACAACAATAGAAGAGCTTCAGGGAGAATCGTTACGTTACACTTTATCGTATTGTATATGCTGCTATACCGGGAAACTCTTATCCACTAGCTCCTGATGTGATGAGGACAGTCAGACAAGCTTTTTTCGGTCTTTTTTTCCTCCTTTTTTCTAACAGCTCACATTGGATAATGCAAGTATATGCATCTCAATCAAATCTGTTCGGTAAGCAAAAAGTTAAAACAATGAGATACTCCAAAGTATCAAATCAAAGTTCCGAGAGACGTTGACGCACAGACAGCATTACCTCGTCAGCCGCTGACTTACCTCACCGGCCTAATTAACACACACTGCCGGCTTTATTTAAAGTGGCAAATCAATTATATCATGCAGATCTAGCAGCACTTACGCCGTTTTATTAGCCGTTGCAAATTCTGATCTCATTCTTAAATTATGCCGATGTATAGATCAGTGGAGAGATAACAGAGGAGGCTCTGTTGGAATGGGTTAATTATACACAACCAACATCAGATTTGCATATAGACATACATATAAGTGTACATATGGAGTTGTAAAGGTAGACTGCTAAAAAACTACTATCCCCAAGTGGAGTTTAGGATATTATTGATCAAAGAGCTGCTAATATCAGTGGTTTGAACAGTAAATAACAGAACAACGACAACATGTACATGTCGTGGTGAAGTCAATATTGTCTCCAGAAGAATTAATAGAATTTAAATCACTGACACATGTAGCTCTATCATAATAGGTTACGTGCATTGCCCAAAAATTAGATTTTCACTGTTATGCCATTTGGCGAGTGAAGGAGAAAATATAGTCGCCACAATGGTAAGCGAATATTTGTTTTACACGCCGAGGAATACAGCATGTATTGTGCAAAAGAGTTATCTCCCATGTAATAGCAGCAGTCCATTGCCAATGCCAACCACATGGACTTCACAGAGAAAAGCAATTCCGTTGTTGTAACTTTTGAACTGGGTCTGATTGTTCTGATATCAATGAAGCTATTTCTCCTCCTCCAAATCATCTTTGAATGCGGTCTAAAAACATGCAGGATCTTTGGAACACGCTCCAAAGGAAAAGTGGATTCCAATCCGCGATAATGGCAAGTTGGCGACTGCATTTTTTTAGCACTGATGTGCCTACAGGTTGAAAGTTGAGAACTATCTGACAACACTGTACTGTACTTTCATCCTATGATGGCCTATTGACAGTGAGAATATGATCATGAGGGCCAGGTAAATGTATCCATGATGTCTTCTTGGAGAGTACTGGAGAATATGATCATGGAGGCCAGGTAAATGTATCCATGAGGTCTTGGTGACTACTGGAGAATATGACCGTGAGGGTTGGGTAAATGGGGCCATGACATCTTGGAGAATATGACCGTGAGGGTTGGGTAAATGGGGCCATGACATCTTGGAGAATACTGGAGAATATGACCGTGAGGATTGGGTAAATGGGGCCATGACATCTTGGTGACTACTGGAGAATATGACCGCGAGGGTTGGGTAAATGGGTCCATGACATCTTGGTGACTACTGGAGAATATGACCGCGAGGGTTGGGTAAATGGGTCCATGACATCTTGGTGACTACTGGAGAATATGACCGTGAGGGTTGGGTAAATGGGTCCATGACATCTTGGAGAATACTGGAGAATATGACCGTGAGGGTTGGGTAAATGGGGCCATGACATCTTGGAGAATACTGGAGAATATGACCGTGAGGGTTGGGTAAATGGGGCCATGACATCTTGGTGAATACTTTCTAATTTCCTAACCTCTAGTTCCTCTTAACACCAAAAATTCTGACTTTACAGTTGTCATGAAATGAAATCTGACCCTAAAATTGTGTTTCTCTCCTAGTATTGGTCAATCAACATCAAGTGTCAATGGGGAGACCATTCATACAAAACAGGCACCCTAAATTATTGGGATTTGAAACTCGAAGTTCAGTGTTTGAACTTATGACCAGCCGTAAAGTCAAAGTTTCAACCAAAACTAACAAAAATTATTGGTTCGATGCGTTATCTATGGACAACTGTGAGTTTTTGTGGCAAGGAGAAATTCAAGGTTAAGGAAACAAAACTAGCGATTGTCTAGAATATAACCTAGATTTTTAACCATCCAACGGTGGTTCTCCAATCGAAAAACAGGACGCTTAGAAACATTTTCAGTTGAACTGATTTTCTGACATTTTGGATATTTGGCCTTCCATATACAGTGAGCTAATGCTACATTATCTTCTGTATCATAACTGGATTATCATTTACATCATCAGTGTCAGTCTATAATTTTCATGAGTGGGGATTCATTTATCTGAGTGGTTAATAGAATTCCTCAACAACCCTAGCTGACATTTCCATGAATGGTTTAGAAGTCCCATTGGGAGATGTACTGTTGCATTCATGTATTACAGATATACATGTATTGCCAGGGGTGACTAGTAATAAACACTGAATATGTGGCGATGTCTTGGGCATGTAAAAGCACCCACACTACCAGACTCTTCTCTCAACCTTCACCTTCTCTACCAGTCCCTTCCCTCACCATTCACCCACACTACCACGCCCATCCTTTCCCCTTCATCCTCAATACTAGGCCCTTCCCTCACCATTCACCCTCACTATCAGGCCATTCCCTCACTCTTCACCCTCACTACCAGGCCCTTCCCTTCCCCTTCACTCCCAGGTCCTTCCCTCACCATTCACCCTCACTACCATGCCCTTCCCTCAACATTCAGTCTCATTACCAGGCCCTCCCTCACCATACACCCTCACTATCAGGCCCTTCCCTCACCATTCACCCTCGCTACCAAATGCTTCCCTCGCCACTCACCCTCGCTACCAGTCCCTTCCATTCTTTACCCTTGCTACCAGGCCCTTCCCCCTAGCTACCAGGTCCTTCCCTCACCATTCTCCCTCACTACCAGGCCCTTCTCTCACCATTCACCATCACTACCAGGCCCTTCACTTCATCTTCAACCTCACTCCAGCCCTTCCCTCATCATTCACCCTCACCACGAGGCCCTTCCCTCACCATTCCCACTCACTACCGGGCCCTTTCCTCACCATTCACCATCACTACCAGGCCCTTCACTTCCTCTTCAACCTCACTCCAGCCCTTCCCTCATCATTCACCCTCACCACCAGGCCCTTCCCTCACCATTCCCACTCACTACCAGGCCCTTTCCTCACCATTCATCCTCACTACCACCAGATCCTTCCCTCACCATTCATCCTAACTACCATGCCCTTCTCTCACCATTCACCATCACTACAAGGCCATTCAATCACCATTCACTCGCATTAACAGGCCCTTCCCTCACCATTCACCATCAATACCAGACGCTTCCCTCCCCCTTTCTCTTCTAGTCAGGAGCCTTGGTAAACAGCTTTGCTGAATGTCACGTTATCTGTTAGCCAATCAAGTGATTCACTTTGCCTTATCCAAATCAGGGGTCACAGGACACAGGCGCTGATATCAGATTGCCAGTATGCTTCACTCGGCATCTCAGCCAATCAGGAAAGTGTGCATCACAAGGCCACTCCATATTTGGTTGTTTAAATGAAAGTCAGCTCGTCTTGTGATATATGTAATTATTTTGGTACAGGCTCTTCGCCAAACCAATAACTTGTCAATATAACAGTTTCACTTTCGATGGATTTTTCAGTCAAAGGGACAAATTATTTGACTTATTCCCATTGATCACACAGATTCAATTCGGATGGATGGGAAATTTTTAATGATAAGTATATTGTTGAATCACTATATTTTTTGTATCTTGTAATGTATTGTAAACAACTCAGACCATGCTAAATTTAAGTTCAGACCCACCGCAATGATTTATATCGTTGCAATCATGTTTTGTTTTTATCTTGCGTCAGAGCGTTCATGGTTGATGTGGCATAAGCCGAGCATATATCCTCTAAATGTAGATGGTACAGAGATTTCACATTAGGCAGACGATGCGACAACACTTCAATCAAGGATAACAACGCCTGATAAAATCACCAGGAAAAAACCCCTGATCACTCACTTAAACCACCGTGGATACGATATCGAGAGCTGGACAAGAAATACCTGCCGAAAACAGAACTCAAGCAGAATTTAGAGTTCATGAGGGGGATTGAATGCTGTATAATTAAAGGTAAAAGATGATTATTTCTGCCTATTAATCACATGCCCTCTACTTTTATATATTCACATAACGACTATTGGCTTGCAACACTTCACACCACATATGGTCATGGCTCGTCAAACAGCTAATGTTGAATAAGAACAACCAAAAGACACACGACCAAGTGACAATTTTGTCACTACCAGGTGACTTATTGCACGATGGACTAACCATGACATGTATACTAAAGCCGGTCCATTCTAATAAGTCATCTACTTTGGAGCTGGTCTGGCATAAATTTTCTTTTTTTACAGCATGTATAACCAACTGAAATCTACAAAATGCCTACCATTACTCCATGATATTTATAATATATCAAGTTTAAAGAATTTTTTTAATTTCCTCCAAATAAAACTCATGTTTCATGTATCGAGGCTCAATTGCATAGGGTGATGTAATAATGTATGGCAGTCATCGCAGACAAAGGTCAATGAGGTGGTGTAAGCTGATAAGAGGGTTGTGCAGCTTGGCATTCTATAACTATGGACTACTGAGATGAGAGTGGAGAACAATTGCTCATCCCACTATATTAATGGAGTGTCCTTCCATCCAGCCACATGAAATCTGTATTGAGGACCGTGTATTATATAGTATGTCATTATAGAAGCTGTTTATTACACAGTATCCTCTTCCATGCTCCAATATTAGGCAAGTCGGGATCATGTTATCCACACAATCGTTCACCGTGGCACGAGCTTCCGTGGATGTCACGCCCACTCATTGAACTTCTGCTCATTCTCCATGTCTCTGTTACATGTCACCCATATTACAGCTATGATCCATTCATACATAATTCCTACAAATGGATGTAGATATTGAGATGTTCTAGATCTGAGCTGTGAGCATTCATGTGAGATCCGATGGTCAGTTTGTGTGAGAGCACTGTTCAAGTCCATAACCACCCGCTTTCTCATGAAGCAATATGTACAACATGTATGTGGTGAGAGAAACTTGTGACGGTAAATAATGTTCTCCTGTATAGATGACCGACTTTAAAAAAATAGTCTTACAACAACCAGTCCTGGACGACATTACTGTCACATGATTCTCTCACCACGTTGTACCTTATTCTGGTAACAAATATGATTCCAACAAATCAGTCCGGCATTTACATGTTGACTCCAATAAATTGGATGCAATAGCTTCTCCACATGTCGGAAATATATTTTTTAGCATATGTTTCTTCCCCAAAATGTACAACAGGCTTTAGAACAGGAATTATTCCATTTTATCTAATATAAGCCCTGAATTCTTCAGGCATCAGGGATTCATTCACGTCGGTTCTACGTACCGAATTTCGGTTCGTAGATTGAGTTTAAAAACTCAATTTTTCAGTTCAAAACTCAATTTTTTTGAGTAAAAAATCAACATTTTTCACCAAAATATTTATACTCAATTTGTGTGTTGGAAACTGAATTTTCAAGCTCCGGAAACTGAATTTTCAACCTTCATAAATTCGAAATTTCAATACACGATTGTCGGGAAATCATCTGGTAAAACTCAAATGAGCACCATGGTCGCGGTAGCAAATGTGAATCTGTAGTGTCGGCAACAGTGAGGGGTAGAATTTTGACGGGAATCGATTCGTGTAAAGACTCGCCTAAAATGGAACTTTTGGGAATCTATTTGGATTCGCGCAATCAAAGGTTAGCGTAATCAGTGTGGTGTTCATTCAGGGAGATTTATTCAATATTTCGCGGAAATTCAAGTCAAATAGCTGACCTGTAATCAGAAACCACCGAGACATCTTTTCGTCTTGCTGCAAAACGGACAGTTGCGGGGCTTCTTCACATGTTTTGATGACGTAACGCACAAACTACACCTCGGAAACCTTTGCTCGTTTATTTTTTGGAAGCCTTGAATGCTCTCTGTAAAGGTTCCCGACTTGGCGCCAGATGGCGCTAGTGTGAATTAACATGCGGTCATCAAATGGAAAGTACACTTGCATGAAAATGAAACCTGGGACGTTTGGAGTTTATTTATCAGATAATTTTGATTCGGATTCATTCATAATTAGAATGACAAACAATTTTCCCAGAGACAGCACATCAGGAGAAGTAGAATTAAGCGGTAAGAAATTTATAATACGAAGCTGCGCATCTGAAAACCCCTCGGCTCTGGGCGCCAGCCATTCATAATGTATTCAATTTAAAACAAGACTTCAGGAACACCAAGCAGTCAAGTAACAAATATACAGATTATGAAAAATTTTGCCATTAGAAATGGCCTCAAACGTTTCCGTCCAATCAGAGAAACCGGTATTCATTACATGAGTCTGTTGATGCATCGACGATGTATACCAAATTTTACATCGAACATTTGAAAATTATCTGAGATAGAGATCCCTAATGATTTCGCATAAATTAAAGATGGCTGCCCATCCTTCCCACCACTCAGAGAAACTGATGTGGTTATTCATTGCAAGTCTCTTGATACATAGATTCTGTATACCAAGTTTCATATAGAACACTGAAATGGTATCAAAGATAAACATCATTAAAGATTTTGCATAAATTAAAGATGGCCACCAAGGTTTCCGTCCAAGCAGAAAAACCAGAACTGTCTAATCGATGTATACCAAATTTTACATTGAGCACTTGAACCGTATCAGAGATATAGATCATTAATGATTTCGCATAAATTAAAGATGGCCGCCCATCCTTCCCGCCACTCAGAGGAACCGATGTGGTTATTCATTGCAAGTCTCTTGATACATCGATGCTGGATACCAAGTTTCATATAGAACACTGAAATGGTATCAAAGATATATATCATTGAAGATTTTGCATAAATTAAAGATGGCCGCCAAGGTTCCGCCCAATCAGAAACGCCATTTATCGTAAGTCTATTGATGCTTCGATGATATATACCAAATTTTACATCGAGCACTCGGACAGTATCAGAGATAGAGATCATTAATGATTTTGCATAAATTAATGATGGCCGCCCATCCTTCCCGCCACTCAGAGGAACTGATGTGGCTATACATTGCAGATCTCTTGATACATCGATGCTGTATACCAAGTTTCGTATAGAACACTTGAATGGTATCAGAGATATATATCATTGAAGATTTTGCATAAATTAAAGATGGCCGCCAAGGTTTTCACCGAATCAGGGAAACTGGTTTGGTCATTCCTTTGAAGTTTCTTGATGCATCGATGATCTATACCAAGTTTCACACTGAACAGAGAAATGGTACCTAAGATACACAAGATTAATGATTTCGCATAAATTAAATATGGCAGCCAAAGTTTCCAACCAATCGGGTCCAGATTCAATAGGGTTCTGGGTCATGAGCATATGGATGTGCAGTGCAAGTTTGGGGTGCCTAGGGTAAGTCGTTCTAAAGATATCTTGGTAACAAGAAACCTGTGATGGTTTCGCATAAATTAAAGATGGCCGCCAAAGTTTCTAACCAATCAGGTCCAGATTCAATAGGGTTCTGGGTCACAAGCATACGGATGTGCACTGCAAGTTTGGTGTGCCTAGGGTACGTCATTCTGAAGATATCTTGGTAACGAGAAAGGTGTGACGGACAGACGGACGGACGGACAGACGGACAGACGGCCAGACGGACAGACGGACAGACGTACATGACGACGACAATACCCTTCGGCCAAATTTTGGCCGAGGGGTAAAAATAAAACTGGATCGTTTCTTCAGAGACATTGCCTGCATGAGACCTGTCATGAACAACAACAACAACAACAACAACAGCAACGCGGTCGACCTTTTACATTACGTGAGTTTATTTGAGGTCAAGATTTTAAATTTAACGGCACTGCACTTCTTGCTTATGTCTGTGGCTCATGATTTTTTTTTGGTAATTGTGATCTTTCACTGCAAAAAACATCGCGGTATGAAATGAAAAATATGTGAGGCAAATATATCAGGAATTTCCTTATTTTTTAATGTTTTTCATAATCTGTTATAAATTCATGGCAAATTGTTCGGCCTACACTTTATAAGGCTCATTAATAATAATTGTTTGTCTTACGTTAACATCAACTGCTTGACAGTGCTCAGATTTTATTTATATCTTTTGTCTTCCAATGCAGACAGTCCCAAATGATTTGTTTTTCATATGCAATACAAAGATACAAAAAAAAAATAATATTCAGAGTATATACATGTATACTTACAATGTAGTAAAAATGTTTAGGTTGAATCCATTTGTGGAATCCAATACAATCATTGTGTAACAATTTTATAAACTAGTATGATTTTGTTTTTCATCGTTTCTTTCTGACAATATAATGGAAATGAGTAATCGCAATCAATAACACAAAATGATTTTAATTACACAAAAGGTTAAAAATACATCAATTGGTAACAGTAAACAAGGTTCATAGAAGATAATATTTACCCTGGTTTGTAAAAAAAATTATATACCCAACTTCGGGGGGAAAAAATGACCCTGGTTTGTAAAAAATTTATATACTCAATTTTAGGGGGGAAAAATGCCGATAAATTTTATTTTAACTCAATTTGACTGTAAAGAAACTCAATTTTCTGGATTTCGGTTCGTAAAATTTGGACTTCTAGGCATATCAAAACGTATCTGGCATTTGCTACAATGCATTGCCTGAGTGTGGGTTATCTATTACATGCCCAGACTCCAATCTTCTCTGCCTATAGGAAGGTTGTATTATGTCCAGGCTGTCACAGGAAGCAGTGAACTACCCTGTTGCACAATAAGCCTAAATTACACGCTAGAATATCTAGGAGCTACAATTTCATTGTCAATTGTAGTGTACATGGATGAGAATACATTCTAAGATATCACGGTGTTCTATCCATCAGCAAATCAAAGTCTGTACAAGTCTAATTGATGAATACATCCACGCTTCTAACCACAGACGCATCGATTTTCTTCACCGTTTTGATGTAGTGTCGGCCTTTTTTCTTGCTGATAATGAATAGCTCTTCTCGACTGCATGAAAGGGTAAGGTTAATCTTCAATTATTATAGCAGACCTTAGAATCTTTCTTGTCAATCACTTTGCTAACATGCCATTTATCATGCCAGTCCCATATATACATGTACATAACTCAAAATGACAATGAATGTATCCTTGAACCAACAGGGGTTATTCTAGCCCAAAATCTTTCATCTACTCAATTTGAGAATTTCACAAAACTCAATTTTTCGGCACACCAATAATCGAAAAAACTCAACATTTCCATGGTTTCCATAGTTTCGGCTCAGAAACTCAATTATGCAAACATTTTCATAGGGATAACTGAAAACAAATTTCAAACCCACAGTTGAAAATTATACACGTCCGCCTTCATTTCAAGCCTGCGAATAATTTTTTCACTGGTGACCGACACTTTGGCAGGCATCAATAACTTAGTATCTAACATTTGGAATGTGTTGCCCTGACAAAGATAGTATCTGGCTTCGTACTCAGTACTACAAAAGGTAGCTGTTTTTTTCCAGGAATAGTTGTTTATAATTGTTAGTTAACATGAAATAAATATGACTGCATGATTAACTTTGTCGAATTTCTGTATACAAGATGTAGTTTTTGGCTGAGTAAAAAACCGTCGAAATTGCCTAGAAGAAGAAAAAACAATAATAATAATAATAATAAATTCTGTATTTCGAGAGGGTGACACAATCAGTTTACATAAACTGTTCTCCCTTGAGGCCCTCAGAGTAAATATTCTTTCGTAGATGGTCATCCAATTCAGTTGTTTGATGAGGGGGAGAGAAGGGGCGGTGGAGTCTGCATTCATTATAATTCTGGCAGCACGTTTTTGAAGCCGGTGAACTCTTTCAAGAGACATTTCAGGAGCATTCCCCCAGATAGTGATACAATAATCTATACGAGGCTGTACATATGATGAATAAAACATTTGTTTAGCTTTCCGAGATAAAATATGTCTATTTCTATACAGCAGGCCTATTAATGTAGAAATTTTCTTTGTGACAACATCCGCATGCAACTTCCATGTAAGTGCACTGTCTATATGGACACCAAGCAACTTAACTTCATCAACATTCTTGATAGGTTGTTGGTCTAGAACTATGTTGAATGTCACAGAGTCCATGTGATTCAGTTTCTGAGTACTGGCAATAAGCATGGCCAATGTTTTCTCAGGGTTTATAATCAGTCTATTATCTGCACACCTCTTGCGAGTCCTTTCAAGGTTGTTGTTTAAAGCTATTTGTACTTCCTGGACAGTTTTACCTGACCTACTCAATGTGGTATCATCAGCAAACATTTCAATGGCTGTAGCAGAGTCTGTATTTTCTAATAGTAGATCATTCACATAAATAATAAACAAAAGTGGACCAAGTATAGACCCCTGTGGCACGCCTGCTGATATTTCATTTGGGTTTGATGTAGTGTTTCTAATTTCTACTGTTTGTTGCCGATTATGTAGGTAAGATTCCATCCAGTTATATGCAGATTGACTGAAGTGATAACATTTGAGTTTTTGGAGGAGAATTGTGTGATCTACAAGATCAAAGGCCTTCTTGAAATCTATATAAATGGCACCAACTACTTCCTGATCATCTATTGCCTTAAGCCACTGTTCTGTAAGTTTGGTGAGGGTTGTTTGAGTCGAGTGTTGGGGCCTGAAGCCAGACTGTCCTTCATGCAGTAAATTATATGATTGCAGGTACCCATACAGGTGATCATGGACATGTCTTTCTATGATCTTCGAAACAACTGGCAAAATAGAGATTGGCCTGTAGTTCTCGGGCATTGTTTTCTTACCAGCTTTGTAAATGGGAACAACTCTTGCCAATTTCCATTAAAAATACGATGTTTATCAAGTATTCTGTTTGAAAATCCAATCAAATGGTACTACATGTATGCCTTTCAGTTATACTTAAAAGAGAATCAATCACCCAAGATTGTTGATTTTATGACCTTGAAAATGGTAATTTTTCATTGAGAGGAGATCGTCAGATACATTTCGTTGTTGTTGTTGCAAAGCCCGGGCCACTCAATTTCCGTGTCTAATTTCTTTGCCCACGGTTTTGGAGTTCATTAGTCATTGCAGTCAAAGCATTCTTATATTTTGTACATTAATATCTATAGTGCACAAGTTTTATTCTGTTTCGAGTGGTAGCTAGCTGTAAAATACCAGATCAACATCGTTTGAAGCAACAATTTCTGCCTGGCAAACGATCCTGTCAGAGTGAATCTTGCAGCGCATTTACTGATGATGTCAGCAATATTGCGAAGATGGTATTTGGCAATCTTCTTAACGCTATATTTCGTTGGATGATAATGAACTGCCTGTCCAATGAATGAGCGCGATACTGCCCAATACTCTCCTATCAAAGGTTCTCCTATGCACCATTCGTTCAAATTGTCAGTATCACCTTTGTGCGGAGAGTCACAGTACGCCAGTAAACAACAACAACGAAAACAGACGTCGGATCGCGAACTCGGACAAGATTCAAGGATTAAAATAAGTTTATTTAGATACAAATACACAATGATATGGGCGAGGAAATATCAGTAAAACTCAATTTTTTTCCGCGCGCAAGCGCGCCCAATATCGAAAATTAAAAGAAACTGAATTTGTCGAGGGAAAACTCAATTTACAAAAATCCTCTAAAACTCAATTTTCAAAATTTCTCATCAGCATTACCACGATGAGAAATCGGCTAGAAAAAACCCTGACCAATGGCAATATACACTGAACCATTGACAATACAAAGTATCATTGAAACAATGACATACAAATGACATAGAATGTACCATTGAACCAATGACCTGCAATTTATCATTGAACTATTGACATACAATCAGAATGTATCATTGAACCAATGATATAAAATGTACCATTGAACCAATGACGTACAATGTATCATTGAACCAATGACGTACAATGTATCATTGAATCAATGATATACAATGTACCACTGAACCAATGACATACAATGTACCATTGTACCATTGACATACAAATGTTCTGTTCAACCAATGATATACAAATTACAATGTACTGTTGACCCAAAGACATTAAATGTACCAAAGAACCATTGAATGCATCAAAAGGGTAGTGGAAAACGATGCCAGAATACGGACAAGAAATCATATTACCCTACACAAATATACTGACAGTGACTGCATACTTCTAACAAGAGCCCAAGGGCTTCAATATACGCCCGTTTATCTGGAATTACATTTGTCCAAATTTCAAGGTTGTTTAATAGCCTTGTTTTAATAGCCTTGATCGCCTTGTGCGTCTGAGAATGTAACATATATCACATCTTATAGGGAATGATAAACTAACATAAGCTGAACTCTTGGTAACTAGTTAACCTTGAAGCAAGAGCTGAGAGCTCACATATCCCACACTGAAATCGACAATAGTCAAACACATGAAAATAGTAGTTTTCCTGCATATGTTTCTCATGAAGGAAAAAGTGATGAAGTAAACCTTTGTTCTTGAGTTAATAAACAGGTATGAAGTTCATAAAGGACCCCCTCCCTGTTAAATTAGTAAATGTATGGTTTTTATTTCACAACAGTTTAACCGAATGTAGCTGTTTCAAACATGGGAGACAACTCCACAGGACAATACCATATACATGTACATGTAGGGGAGAGAATATTTCAACCTAACACATAGTCAGATAAACTTGATTCAGTTTTGGGAGACTGTGACCTTGACCTTTGACAAATTGATCTAAAAATTTATGGCTCCTCTTTGCCATGTGAGTAAGACATACCGGTACTCAAAGTTTGGTAGCAATCCATACCTTGAAACTGGAGATATCGCATGGACAACAAATGTTAATGGATGAATGGACAGAAGGCAACATCGCATTACACGACCTCATCTTCGACAGGCATATGAAAATGTGACTTTTAATGATTTGTTGATATTGGGGTCACAGTGACCTTGACCTTTGACCCACATTTTGGTATGTAACACATGTCCCTCTAATGTATCTACTGGCAAAAAAAGTTATTTTTAATGATTTCCTGATTTTGGGGTCACAGTGACCTTCACCTTTGACCTTGACCTAAATGCTGGTACACGACACATTGTCTTCCCTCAATGTATCAATGGACACAAAAAAAATCATGATGTTTATGAATTTCATGATTTTGGGGCTCACAGTGACCTTGACATTCAGCCTTGACCTAAATTTTGGTACGTGACACATCATGTTCCCCTAATGTATCTACTGACACAAAAAAAGTAATTTTCAATGATTTTTTTATTATGGAGTCACAGTGACCTTGATTATTGACCTTGACCTAAATTTTGATACATGACAAACCGTCTCCACAAAAAATAATGATTTTTAACAATTTCATGATTTTGGGGTCACAGTGACCTTAACCTTTGACCTTGACCTACATTTTAGTATGTGACACATCGTGTCCCCCTAATTTATCTACTGACACAAAAAGATGTCATTTTTAATAATTTCCTGATTTTGGGGTCACTGACCTTTGACCTTGACCTAATTTTTGGTATGCGACACTTCATTTCCGCCTATTGAATCCACTGACAAAAAATGGTAATTTTTAATGATTTCCTGTTTTTTAGGTCTCACTGACCTTTGACCTTGATTCTGGGGTCACAGTGACCTTGACTCTTGACCTGGATCTAAATTTTGGTATATGACAAAACCACTCCCCGTAATTTCCCAATGGACTCAAAAAATCATGATTTTGAACAATTTTTACAATTTTGGGGTGACAGTGACCTTGACCTTTCACCTTGGCCTACATTTTGATATGTGACACATCGTGTCCCCCTGATGTATCTACTGACACAAAAAAAATGTTATTTTTAATAATTTCCTGACCTTTGACCTTGTGACCTTTGACCTTGACCTATTTCTTGGTATGCGACACTTCATTTCCCCCTATTGAATCCACTCACAAAAATTAGAAATTTTTGATGATTTCCTGATTTTTCGGTCACACTGACCTTTGACCTCTGACCTCGACCTACATTTGGTATGTAACACATCGTTTCCCCCTAGGGCATCCACTCACCAAAAAATAAAACTGTAGGTAGAAAACTGTCAATGATCAATGATTTCCTGATTTTAGGCAACAGTGACCTTTGACCACTGACCTCGACCTTAATTTTGGTACGCAACACATCGTCTCCACCTAGCGTATCCACTCACGAAAAATTGAGACTTTGGATAGAAAATGTTCACAGATATAGACCGGACACGAACACTTCAGTGATTTCCTGTTCTTTAGGCCAGTGACCTCTGACCTCGACCTCGAGTTTGGTACGCGACACATCGTCTCCCTTTGGGGTATCCACTCACCAAAAATTGGAACTGTAAACAGAAAACTGTTCCAGATATAGACCGGACACGACGGACGGACAGACGGCACGACGGACAGACGGACGGCACGACAGACGGACGGACGGACGGACAGACGGACGGAAACCGCCATCACATAATACGTCCGCCTTTTGGCGGGCGTATAAAAATATGACAAGAAACAAAAGTGATCCCATAAATGATCTTTATCCGAGCAACACTTTACTGTTATTTGCACATCTTTGGAGCATGTTTAATGAGATTGCAAGATAGCCATCAAAACTCTTGCACAAGTTGGTTGTACAAATTAGGTGTGGCTGACAAACAGACGGACTGTGTATTATATTTATATATACAGTATACATAATGTCTCCCAGCTTACTTCAGATGTGGAGGCAAAAGGAAAATTTACCTAAAGGCAGTGGCCATGTCCAATGACAATATAGACAAACATGCATCCAGACAAGAATGACAGGAAGAGAATATAAGCTTCAAACTAGAGCCATCTACATGTACCTGTATTCTTGTCTTTACTCATGACGAGAAATAGAGATGGTCTAAAACAAGCAGCCCGTCCTGTTAGTCATGTCCAGCTAACAAACAGGGGAGAGTAAAATGTAAGAACAAACATTGAGAAAGCTGCGGGGCTCAGTGTACTGATAGGCCAGTGTTATGCTGCACCATGCTCAGACACCTCACATTAATTGGAGGCACCATCTCTCTAACACCTGGAACGTGTCACCAAACCTTCTTTCTCACCCACTTCTAGCCTCATGCTCCTTGGAATCTTTGCCCAGAGCTCGCTACCCCAAGATTAGACGGCTATGCAGAAAATTTCTGCCCCGATCCTATGTCAATCAAGTCACACATACAGACACACACCGACCCACAGCCTACAACCATATAACCTTTCCGTTCATGGCCACCATCTTATTAGGTAGAATAGGTCTATTAGCTAAATAGAATGACTTTCAGAGGATTCCCTTTGAAGGCCTAATACTTTCCAGAGGATAACGTAATGAAGATATAAATATCTATTTACTCACAATAAAGTAATGGCCATTGTCAAATAAACACCGTACTTGATCTGTCAATATTTGAAAGATCATCAGTTCACAAAAAAAGATGAATTAACGCATTGGGAGCCAGTCTTAAATGCACCACTCCAGTAAAATCCAAACATATTCACAGCTCCCAGCAGAGACATTTGAAATTCTCTACAATCAAGTGTGTACAGAAGGCAAAAAAACAGAAGTGAGAATGTAAGGGGTAAACATGTAGAGAAATTCCAACAGAGTGGGATCTATTTACCTGGCCAACATCGAGCAGAAGGACTCTATTGACAGAATCACCTTAGAGATTGGAGCAAGAACCTCAAACCAATGGAGCACCATTGTTCCTTACATTATACTGGCCATACCGCATCAATGGAGAAGGATGAGCTCCCAGAACAATATCTCACAAACATATCTGAAGTACTGTAAACAAAGAACTAAACAATACCAGAGTTCGAATTTGGCACCTGTCCGTCAGTCTGAGACTGGTAAAAAATCAAACGGACTGGTGTGAGTGACTGAACAACAAGTCCGTCGGACTGGTAACAAAAAAGCTCTCAGTTCATTGTATAAACTATTTCTCTGGATATCTCCGCACAATTTGTAAAGAATGAAAAACGAATGTCTGTTTTCGGTTACCCGACCGAGTCTAAATAAATCGTGCGAGTCTAAAAAAAATTCTAGCAAATTCCAACGAAATCACGACCACGATCGCGTTTTACGACAACAACAACAAACGTAAAGCGGTGCGAACACGGTCAGCATACCGTAAAGTGTGACTGTAATGCAGCATGGCAATGCAGGTTGGTGATCTTTTCAGAAAATAAAGCTCCCAATTCCAGGTCGGGAATCGAGAAATCAGCAACATGATTACGCTTCAGTCGACCTGATCATGTTTACCAGGACAATTTTAAACATATTCTCCATCAACTTGGAAAGAAATCTACTGATTGTTTGGCTTGAAATGGCGTTTGTTGATGCAGTGTTTTTCGCGATGACACGTGCAGTCAAAGTCGCCGTCAAAGTCTAGCCGACGGGGTTTATCGTCTGATTATCTTCACATGCGCTCAAGAAATTCAAGAAATGCACAATTATTAATTTCTTATTACGTAGCAACCATCACCGAGCACAAAATATTCATGATGACAAATGTTCCCACATCATCTTTTATTTAATATTAACGGACTAGGAAAAATATTTACATTTTTGGCTCACCAGTCCGGTGGACTGGTTCAAATTTTTCTTAAATTCGAACACTGAATACCTGTCTGGGTGTTGATAATAAGGGCTATCAAAGCAAGTCTCTGATCATCCATATCTGCACATATACATGAGGAGCCAGGAAGCAGAACTATAATTGAATATTGCTTCAGAGGAGCAAGGATTCCAAATGAGATTGAATGAAAAAAATTCAAAGATCCTTAAGCAGGTTATAGCAAAGAGGTCGTCGCTATAAGTGTCTCATGAAACCTTCAAATACCACTTAAGCAGCCAGAGGAATAGTTGAGCTAACTAACATTTTCTCTTCTCTCTTTGGAAAAAGGAGATCAAAACAAGCCAATCTGTTTGAAGATGCATGCAATACGCCATCTCTTGAGCAACCATTCCTTTGGCATGCTTTTGCGGGGAATCTGACCAAAGGAGGCAGTTTAGGATAAACAGTACAATTTGGAAGAAGCCATCAATATGACAACTGCACACATAATCCTTTCCTGGTCACTGGAAGATTTCAATGGGTTGATGTACATGTATTTATAAAGTACCAAGGGAAGAAATTGCCTGCACAATTGGCAGAGAGCTATTATTCGTGGGGAAAAAGGGCATTATAAAGTTTCGGACAGAAAAGACATTGCAAACACAGTTGGAGGATTGATGGGGACACCCAGGCCTTGCATTCTAGAAATAAGACGGGGCTGATCAATAGGCCCCGTCTTGCAGGGTCACGGGGCTGATTTTTGGCCATCGGGGCTGATTTCAAATTTCACCACATGACAATGTATTATTGGTCATATATCGACCAAACCTTTGTTTGGAAATAAATTTTATTTTGATGTCCAGTAGCCTACTCCTGTCCCATATACAATGCTCTACAAATTATTCTTGATTGTACAACATTCCCACCCACTTTAACATATTCTCCCAGGACATATCGCCCCCCCTTTCACCCTCATAACATATATTCCCCCATATTTTCATATATTCAAAAGATCTTATAAGTACCGGTATCACCAAAAAAATAGAGGAATAAAAGAAAAACCCTCCATGTTGGTATTTTTATCTTTACTGGATCCAGCAAATCTTAATATTTCAACGACTTCTGCTGAAACCAGTTATTATAGCCTACTGATATTGTAGAAATAAGAATTGCCAATAATGTGTTTTGACTGCTGTTTTCAATTACCACTAAAACGAGTATCGTTTTAATTTATTAACTTGATATGCAAAACAATATATTCCAAGGATTTCCCCTCAGGAATGATAAAATTTCCCTGTAAAATTTCAAGGATTTTTAGTGAAAAATACAAAATTCCATGTGGAATTTCAGTGCCTTCCATATTTTCTGGAAAAGCCAGAAGAAAAAAATTGACAACTGGGGTTTTGTCCGCTGGTGTTTTGTCCGTTGGTGTTTTGTCCACTGGGGTTTTGTCCGTATCCCATAAAATGAAATGGGAAATTAATTTGAACATCATGGAGATCTGTACCAGCGCCTATCTAATTCGAGCAATTTGAGAAACGAGACTGGATCGTACAACGATTTCATGATTTGAACACGCCATTTCTAAAAAAACGAAGAATTATTACTTGCTTTAATCTTGGGGGTTCATTGCAATGCATTCATAATAAAACAGTCGGGAAATTTTGGATTTTTTAGCGGAGAAATGGTACCGGTCAGTTAGACTTTGACGGCGTCTTGGACTGTGTCGTCGCCGATTTCGCTGAAAACGAAACCACTTGCAAATTACCGTGTCCACGAAACACTGCTTCAACAAACGCCATTTCAAGCCATGAAATCAGTTGATTTCTTTCGAAGTTGATGGAGAATATGTTTAAAATTGTCCTGATAAACATGATCAGGTCGACTGAACCGTAATCACGTTGCTGATTTCTCGATTCCCGACCTAGAAGTAGGTGCTTTATTTGCTGAAAAGATCGTCAACCGGCCGCCATGCCATGCTGCTCTACAGTCACGTCACACTTTACGGTATGCTGACAGTAGTCGCGCCGCTTTATGGTTGTTGTTGTTGTTGTAAAACGCAGCCTTCGTAGTGATTTCGTTGGAATTTGCTGATAAAATTATTAGACTCGCACGATTTATTTAGACTCGGTCGGGTATTTAAACCGGAAAATAGACATATTTTCTTTCTTGGCCCAAGCACAAGTCGTCAAGACAGAAGACACAGTACTAGGATTAGATTTATTCCATGAAGATATGGGAATATACTCACTGGACTGATTTGACGGGGCCGATGAATAATCCCCGTGAAAAGTGCTCACGGGGTCGATCACGGGGCCGGGGCCGATCGGCCCCGTCAAAATGCAAGGCCTGGACACCCATGATCCAATCTGCTCCTTTTTACAGATTCGTATAAAAATTATGAACACATACCCACTCATAAAAATAAGATACTTCGATTAAGAACACAAAAATTCTTTCTGTTACCGGTACTGAAAACCTGACTTGAATGATAATATCCCGGTACTTGTATCAGATTTATGCTTTTCAAACCATTTATAATCTGTCAAGGATTCCCAGAATTAATCATTCGATATGTATCAAGTGTTAACTGTTGACATATCATGGCAGTCAATGAAATCTTATATCTGGAAACTTTCTTTATATTTCCAGTTGTGATTGTTCAAAATTTGTCAGAATGTCCGAAATAGGATACTGAAGCAACATGGAATATCATTAATTTGGGTGTATCAGGGAGGGAAGGGAGGGAATTTGGCTTAATGTCACACTCAAGTTTGTTTCACTCATATGGCGACAGTCAGTTTGGTTGGTGGAGTACCCTTCATACAAAAACTTCTGACTCTTTATTATGCAGGAAAACATATATCTAAGGGGCATGACAGTCCCAGGACCTTGGATATACCACACTTCTCTAAATTATAGTGGGATCTCTTCTGGAATAGACCATTTAATTTCTTCAATGTAATCACAGGTGTCACCCACAAGGATCCATAGAGCCCAACAGCTACAGACAGATAATCTCCTACTTTTCTACATTTACATCAAATGGCCTATCCATATTTAATATGCATTGCAAAGCCAAAGGCCTTATGGAACCTGGAAATTACAGGTATCTTCTCTTTATCTACATTGTAGTCTTCACATCCTGCACAAATTCTGCCTACAATGGCTCAGAAAGGATACCCATTAGCTGAAATCAACACACGTTGGTGATTAACCCTGTTGAGTACCAATAATTTACTAGCCATCTTGGTGAAATACTTTTACTCTGAATTTTACTTTGTGGTATGATTTTTTTTATATTTTTTTTATCGCATTTCTTTGGTGAACTGGTGTCCGGGTTTCATGACCACTGATATGGCCTGTATTACTGGATTACTGATTGGGCCAGGTTACTTAATAGCATCATACAGGAAGAAACAGAACATTTCATAGAGATAGATTTCTTTTTGGTGCAGATGGGTTATTAAAACCAAATAACTGTAACCGGACTCCCATCTTTCTATCTATGATCTATAAATACAACAAGTCTGGTATTAACCTCAGCTGTTAGCATAAGATTTTCCACCAAGTTCACTTGGGTACTTAATACTCCATGTGTAACACTCTATACATTCTTGTGTAGCGCATGCAGGCCTTGGTTTTCATTGAATTTTATGAGAATCCAAACAGAGTCTTGTAATCTAACTTGATAGGAATCCACGGGAATCCAAAGCCATCATTTCTATGTACAGATTGGTGAAATTCTATGGGAATCTGTCAGGTTACCGTGAATTATTCTGTGGTATTACTGATGGGAATCTGTCAGGTTACCGTGAATTATTCTGTGGTATTACTGATGGGAATCTGTCAGGTTACCGTGAATTATTCTGTGGTATTGCTGATGGAAATCTGTCAGGTTACCGTGAATTATTCTGTGGTATTACTGATGGGAATCTGTCAGGTTACCGTGAATTATTCTGTGGTATTACTGATGGGAATCTGTCAGGTTACCGTGAATTATTCTGTGGTATTACTGATGGGAATCTGTCAGGTTACCGTGAATTATTCTGTGGTATTACTGATGGGAATGAATTCCCATGGAAAAGTAAGCACTGGTGTGAGCCTGTATCTGAGAATATGTTTGACTGTGGTAGTAATCCAAAATTACAGCATCAGGACACAAAAATATCAAACAAAATGCAAATGACATACAAAAGGAAATAATGGCACTTTGTAGTTATTAATTATCGGTGATTAATATGCTATACTTTTATTAGAAAAATATGTATGTTTTTATATCTTCATGTAAAAGTATTGTGTACTGCTCTCTCACAAATTGCCCAGCAGTGATGTGGACAATGGTTCAAGTCTAAAAGACAACAACAATCATTGCTTACAGTCCCCACATTTAGGATTTCTACTGCAGCAAATATTCTCGGGACATTGAAGTATTCCCCATTTAACACAATGTTTACATGTACAAGACCCCGCAGCTCAATGGACTGAGGGGTAAAAACTGCAGAGGCAAAATTACTTTTGCAACAGCATTGACTTCAGCTTGTTTACGTATCTATTAAGAAGGAATACCGTCTTTGAACGAGAAAGTAATTACATGAACAGTTAACCAGCCAACAAACCAATCATCAGTCAAGTTCAACTGTTTCAAGATGGGCTGGTCTTGTAATGGGTTATTTGTGAAGCAAGAAAGTGAGAATAAGAGATTGTATTAAACTGTTACAGCATGTACAATCTTGAAGATTATAATCACGAAACCAAGACCAAACGTCCATGAATGACAAATTCAGACAACGTACACTCAGACCTGTGTATTCCTTGTTTTGGAGTACATGTATATCAAAATCATCAGCATACAATAACACATAAGTAACTAGGGGTACAAGTTTGTGGATGCTTCAGGTCATGAAGTTAAGGTTTGCTTAATCAAAGTCCATCAATCAAATCAAGAATCAATTCATTTAACCTGGTCTATGATGAAGTGTGCTAGAACAGTGGTATATTGTACAAAGAAGAATGAGAGGATATTAGCAAGGTAATCTCTCATCAATATAATACAGATGGACATATTTATAAGGGGGCATAAAGGGGTCAATACATGCTAGAGGGATATTAACCCACCTTATACATGTCATAATCAATGTCATGTCTCTCCAAGGACCTTCCTGGATAGCCGTACATCATCCCCGTGTAATCAAAGCTGTATCCACCGGAGTCTGCAACGATTACACTTCAACTTCGAAGGTAAAATTCCAAACGTTCAACAACAACAACAACAGCCACCTGACAGTGGAGGAGTTGAGAGAAATCTCTGCACACATGCGAGGAAGGAGCCAGGAAAACAGGCAAAACAGCAGTCTGCTTGCCAGGATTTCTTACATATACAAGTACACAAACCGATGTGCTCCCGTTGCCCTCTTTATACCGCACCAGTAACTTAGTACCCAACACCTGGCTAAGGTTGTACAAGTACTATGCCGACTTGTTCCGATTCTGACAGAAAATAAACAAGCCAGCAGATGACATTTCTACTACTAGCAGGAGGCCTGGCTTGATTGGTAAGAAGCTCCCAAGTACTAAGAGGAGAATTTGGAGAAAGCAGCTCCTGTAACCAGCAATGTAGTATTAATGCTGGGAATGAGTGGGCTCAGCACGCCCTCTACCTCATTAACTACACATAGATGCAGTACTCTGACTAAATATGTAACAGCGTAATAAATTATGTTTGGAACTTGTGTACAGACTATAGCAGTGGGATGACCTGCCATCAACAGCCTCATTCAGCCTTTGAAATCAGTGATGGCCTGGGCCAAGCAAGCACTATTTCTAAATGTTTTCTCTATCTGACCTTGGCTTTACTGACTGGTATGTGACAATCGGACATGAACTGACAAAAACTACTGTCAACTAAAGTGGCCAGCTCCACTTAAAGTCACACAGCTCAGAGATGTAGAGAAAATCCAGAGGTTATTGTGGAAAAAATACTCCCCCTTATGTGTACATTTCCCCACTGTCCTTTGAGTCTACCTTACAGCTTAAGTAGCAATATCCACATTCCGCTGAGTTTCTCTTACAGGATGAAACTGTAACTGTGCTCTACTAACAAGAGGAATGATCGGAAACCAATGTCACATAGAAAACATGTCACTTCCTTCAAACTTCCGTTTCCGCATTATGTGGGAGAAATTACGCTGAATTCTACATCAAAGTTTCATGTACATGTATGAATACGGATGTACATGGAGCGAACCAGTACAGATGGATACTATATATATCACATGACAGTGACATACCATACCACTTAAATTCCAGGACAACAGCACAGAGTTACCATCAGGGATACAATGCTATTCTGCGGTTTATAAAACCCTAACATTAACCACATCATAGAAAGAGCTGAAATTTCAATGCAGTCATAGATGATGCCATATGGAATTTGGGAAGACAGATGTTGATTAATTAAACTACCAGAATTGGAAATGTCACTCGTTATTTAATAGATGTGTACATCTTGAAATCTACCCGATCCACTGCACTGCAATGATATGAAGAAGTACTCTTGGTGGTTATGCATTTGGAAACCAAGGATTAAAGATTGTCAGAACTTGGGCAGTACACAAAGGGTCATGTGTAGGACATTACAGGACAATTGCCCATCAAGGTATGATGGAGTGTACAAGACATCTATTCATATCATCAACCATTTACTTTATATGAAGGTGCACATAATATAGAACATAGAGAGCAAAAAATCATTCAAAATGTATCAGCAATACTAGAATTTGACCATGATAAAATAGGTCAAGGTCAGTCATCTACAATAGATCAAGGTCAGTCATTTACAATAGATCAAGGTCAGTCATCTACAATAGAGTCATCTACAATATATCACGGTCAGTCATCTACAATAGATCAAGGTCAGTCATCTACAATAAATCAAGGTCAGTCATCTACAATAGATCAAGGTCACTCATCTACAATAAATCAAGTTCAGTAATCTACAATAGATCAAGGTCAGTCATCTGCAATAGATCAAGGTCAGTCATCTATAATACATGTAGATCAAGGTCAGTCATCTACAACAGATCATGGTCAGTCATCTACAATAGATCAAGGTCAGTCACCTACAACATGTCAAGGTCAGTCACCTACAATAGATCAAGGTCAGTCATCTACAATAGATCAAGGTCAGTCATCTACAATAAGCTTCTCACCCATCGCCAGTTGCATATAATTGAATTTGGAAAGCCTGACAATGATCCATCAGGATATATTGAGGTAACAAGCCTGACAATGATCCATGAGGAGATATTGAGGTAACAAGCCTGACAATAATCCATGAGAAGATATGGAACCATTTACTTTATATGAAGGTGCACATAATATAGAACATAGAGAGCAAAAAATCATTCAAAATGTATCAGCAATACTAGAATTTGACCATGATAAAATAGGTCAAGGTCAGTCATCTACAATAGATCAAGGTCAGTCATTTACAATAGATCAAGGTCAGTCATCTACAATAGAGTCATCTACAATATATCACGGTCAGTCATCTACAATAGATCAAGGTCAGTCATCTACAATAGATCAAGGTCAGTCATCTACAATAGATCGAGGTCACTCATCTACAATAAATCAAGTTCAGTCATCTACAATAGATCAAGGTCAGTCATCTGCAATAGATCAAGGTCAGTCATCTATAATACATGTAGATCAAGGTCAGTCATCTACAACAGATCATGGTCAGTCATCTACAATAGATCAAGGTCAGTCACCTACAACATGTCAAGGTCAGTCACCTACAATAGATCAAGGTCAGTCATCTACAATAGATCAAGGTCAGTCATCTACAATAAGCTTCTCACCCATCGCCAGTTGCATACATGTACATGTATAATTGAATTTGGAAAGCCTGACAATGATCCATCAGGATATATTGAGGTAACAAGCCTGACAATGATCCATGAGGAGATATTGAGGTAACAAGCCTGACAATGATCCATAAGGAGATATTGAGATAAAAAGACTGACAATGATCCATCAGGAGATATTGAGGTAACAAGCCTGACAATGATCCATCAGGAGATATTGAGGTAACAAGCCTGACAATGATCCATCAGGAGATATTGAGGTAACAAGCCTGACAATGATCCATGAGGAGATATTGAGGTAACAAGCCTGACAATGATCCATGAGGAGATATTGAGGTAACAAGAGAAGATATTGAGGTAACAAGCCTGACAATGATCCATAAGGAGATATTGAGATAAAAAGCCTGACAATGATCCATCAGGAGATATTGAGGTAACAAGCCTGACAATGATCCACAAGGAGATAATATTGAGGTAACAAGCCTGACAATGATCCATGAGGAGATATTGAGGTAACAAAGCCTGACAATGATCCATCAGGAGATATTGAGGTAACAAGCCTGACAATAATCCATGAGAAGATATTGAGGTAACAAGCCTGACAATGATCCATAAGGAGATATTGAGATAAAAAGCCTGACAATGATCCATGAGGAGATATTGAGGTAACAAGCCTGACAATGATCCATGAGGAGATATTGAGGTAACAAGCCTGACAATAATCCATGAGAAGATATTGAGGTAACAAGCCTGACAATGATCCATAAGGAGATATTGAGATAAAAAGCCTGACAATGATCCATCAGGAGATATTGAGGTAACAAGCCTGACAATGATCCACAAGGAGATAATATTGAGGTAACAAGCCTGACAATGATCCATGAGGAGATATTGAGGTAACAAAGCCTGACAATGATCCATCAGGAGATATTGAGGTAACAAGCAAGCCTGACAATGATCCATGAGGAGATATTGAGGTAACAAGCCTGACAATGATCCATGAGGAGATATTGAGGTAACAAGCCTGACAATGATCCATGAAGAGATATTGAGGTAACAAGCCTGACAATGATCCATCAGGAGATATTGAGGTAACTAGAGCATAGTCTGAGGGATGCACACATTTGTTGAAAATGATCAGTAAGGCTGCTTACAAGATACCCCCCGTAAGGCATAGATACATGTTGGTGGTTAACATTTCACGAGTAAGCTGAATGAGATTGCATCGGGTGGTGGTGGAAATGATCAGTAAGCATGCTTACAAGATACCCCCCGAATGCACATTTGATAGAAATTAACGAATGTTTGTAGCAGAATATAACTATACATGTTATAGTTGTTTACAGGTAAGTTCACTTAGATTGCATTTGGTGGCGGCACGGTATGTAATTAGTTGACAATCAGACCTCGCTCGATCGCGACTGCGGTTAACAGATTGTCTACGCATGTGTCGTGATGATACACAGAGGAGTTTGATGGGTTGTTCTGAAAATTAAACATTTATAAACAATGTTGGTATTTATTATCAAATCAAACCTGCTATTGTTGCGCCATTATCATCTTATAGAGATCCTACTGCAGACTAAAAGTTCTCACCCTCTGGAGCGCCAAACGCAATCCCAAGTGAGGTCTCATGGTATGGTAGCTGCATACCAAATTTGAGAGGAATCCAAGTAGTGGTTGTCAAGTTATACTCCGGAAAACCAAATGTTACAGACCAACGAGAAACCTTTGACCCTAGGTGGCGACACCTGTAGA
>JAVTVY010012871.1:0-57831 GCA_036873755.1 Hanleya hanleyi
CATTGATCATAGTTGTTGGTGCGGATATAGCATTGATCATAGTTGTTGGTGCGGATATAACATTGATCATAGTTGTTGGTGCGGATATAGCATTGATCATAGTTGTTGGTGCGGATATAACATTGATCATAGTTGTTGGTGCGGATATAGCATTGATCATAGTTGTTGGTGCGGATATAGCATTGATCATAGTTGTTGGTGCGGATATAGCATTGATCATAGTTGTTGGTGCGGATATAGCATTGATCATAGTTGTTGGTGCGGATATAACATTGATCATAGTTGTTGGTGCGGATATAACATTGATCATAGTTGTTGGTGCGGATATAACATTGATCATAGTTGTTGATGCGGATATAGCATTGATCATAGTTGTTGGTGCTGATATAGCATTGATCATAGTTGTTGGTGCTGATATAGCATTGATCATAGTTGTTGGCGCTGATATAGCATTGATCATAGTTGTTGGTGCGGATATAGCCATTGATCATAGTTGTTGGTGCGGATACAGCATTGATCATAGTTGTTGGTGCGGATATACATGTAGCATTGATCATAGTTGTTGGTGCGGATATAGCGTTGATCATAGTTGTTGGTGCGGATATAACATTGATCATAGTTGTTGGTGCGGATATAACATTGATCATAGTTGTTGGTGCGGATATAGCATTGATCATATTTGTTGGTGCCGATATAGCATTGATCATAGTTGTTGGTGCGGATATAGCATTGATCATAGTTGTTGGTGCTGATATAGCATTGATCATAGTTGTTGGTGCGGAGATAACATTGATCATAGTTGTTGGTGCGGATATAACATTGATCATAGTTGTTGGTGCGGATATAGCATTGATCATAGTTGTTGGTGCCGATATAGCATTGATCATAGTTGTTGGTGCCGATATAGCATTGATCATAGTTGTTGGTGCGGATATAGCATTGATCATAGTTGTTGGTGCGGATATAACATTGATCATAGTTGTTGGTGCGGATATAGCATTGATCATAGTTGTTGGTGCGGATATAGCATTGATCATAGTTGTTGGTGCTGATATAGCATTGATCATAGTTGTTGGTGCGGATATAGCATTGATCATAGTTGTTGGTGCGGATATAGCATTGATCATAGTTGTTGGTGCGGATATAGCATTGATCATAGTTGTTGGTGCGGATATAGCATTGATCATAGTTGTTGGTGCGGATATAGCATTGATCATAGTTGTTGGTGCCGATATAGCATTGATCATAGTTGTTGGTGCGGATATAGCATTGATCATAGTTGTTGGTGCTGATATAGCATTGATCATAGTTGTTGGTGCGGATATAGCATTGATCATAGTTGTTGGTGCGGATATAGCATTGATCATAGCTGTTGGTGCGGATATAGCATTGATCATAGTTGTTGGTGCTGATATAGCATTGATCATAGTTGTTGGTGCTGATATAGCATTGATCATAGTTGTTGGCGCTGATATAGCATTGATCATAGTTGTTGATGCGGATATAGCCATTGATCATAGTTGTTGGTGCGGATACAGCATTGATCATAGTTGTTGGTGCGGATATACATGTAGCATTGATCATAGTTGTTGGTGCGGATATAGCGTTGATCATAGTTGTTGGTGCGGAGATAACATTGATCATAGTTGTTGGTGCGGATATAGCATTGATCATAGTTGTTGGTACGGATATAGCATTGATCATATTTGTTGGTGCAGATATAGCATTGATCATAGTTGTCGGTGCGGATATAGCATTGATCATAGTTGTTGGTGCGGATATAGTATTTTCGGTATTATAACGATGAATTTCAGTGACCTTTAGTCAAGCAAATGCGCGAACTTTTCCAACTAAACAAAATGAAATAAACCAAAATAGAATAAATGGTCTACTTAGGCGAGGTGTATACACTCTGTACTCTGTGTATACACATGGAAGTATTGTATTTAACATTATAAATGTTTGAGGAGTTACAACATTATATAAAGTGTTATATTTTTCAAAACTTTCTGAGAGTGTTGTAAATATAACACATTATATAATGTTGCCACTCTTCGGACATTTATAATGTTTAACACAACGCTTTCATTTTAAGAGTGTTGGAAAAACAGAAAGGAATTAGAGGCTCGATTTTATACCAATATACAGGTTAGAGTGTGTACTTTTGACTGAGGGTAGTTTTGCGAAGTTTCACCAAAGGGATTTGTCGGTCCCTATTTTCTTTCGAGATGGTTACCGCCATAGTGAGACCAGCCAATTGGTCTCCATTTACTATTATTTATTACATGGTGTATTTTTCTTATAATATAGGCATGCGTAATTTCCGGATGATTACAGCACCAGATTTGGACAAATCCTGTGCCTATTCCCTGTGATCGGGTCTATTTTAACTTTAGTAAAATCTATTTCTATATATGTAATCAGCTGAGATACGTGATACGAGATACACAGTTTGAGAAAATACGATGAACGGGTTGGTCCTTGTGTGGTTCATCTAATCATATTTCAATATAGTTATATGCCATTACAGGTTACCGTGACATTTGCACAGACTCCGAGACTTTCGCCCCTGGCAAACAGTACCAACAAACAGACGACATCACTTGCGTATTATTCTTCATTAACGTCACGGCAGTATTGTGCTTCAAAAACACGATACACAGCTCAGTCTAAGCTGTTTATATATTTGTAGAGCCTCAAGCGGCGTATTGCACAGTGTAATATTTGACCGGTAATTATCAAATTACCCAGGAGACATGAAACGTGTCCATAATCATTATTGAGGCTGTCAGTGCTTATTGAATATCAATTTATAAATGACGGGAAATAAAGTCTGTTTACTGGAGATTGGTTCTGGTTGAGCTGACAATGCCCCGATAACATAATCAATTAGGTTATTAACCCTAACAGGCCTGGGTGAGGATGGCATTATGGCCATCATGAAAGGTTCTCGAAAACTGGCCAGTTGGGAAGCGCGACACAAGCTGAAAGCAATCAGTGTTTAAAGCCGAATGCAGTTGATAATTTGTTAAATTATTAGTTAAAGTAATACTTCAAATCATATAGGAAAAATAATGCCATATTCAAGAGGTCACTGGCGTTCACTGTCAGAAGGATTGGGTCAAATTGACCAGATAATTTTTAGGTATAGATATGACGGACTCAAAGATTTCGGATAAAATTCCAATTGGACCGAAAGATTTTGGGTCCTTTTGATCCGAATATTTCGGGTACGTCATGTCTATACCCAATCCTTCTGACAGTGTTCTGAGAAAGGTTCTCGGGAACACCTTTAGGGCATTGATAGTAGCGACATTGCTGAAAAGCTCGCTCCCTCTCACTCTGACATGCGAGTTTCAGCTGTGGGGATACTCCTGCTGCTATCAAAGTAAGATGAAGGACCCTAATCCAATTCGACGTCATATTAAAACTTTGGTCCATCATCCATTAACGCATCATGGGACCGGAATTGGCTTTGGATTTTAACCCTATCTGGCCTGGGATTTTTGGGACCTGTCGTGGTGGGGGCGAAATGGCCCCCTCCTAATTATTTTTCTTACCCATTTAGCTAGGGCGCTGACACTTACCACCCTATACCCTTGGGTGAAGCTCTACCACAAAATGTAAAAATATCCAAGATGGCCGCTTTGATGACGACACAGTGACGTCATTTTCAAAAACGGTCTTTTTTGGTCGATTGTTCGTTCCGATTTTTCGATTTTTTTATTTACGCAATTTCTCCGCAAAAACAGCGTGATAAATTAGTAAATATTCATGTGATGTGAAATAAAATTCACATTGAAGAAAAGCAGAAATTTTGAAGAAATGCGACGAAAACATCATTTTAACGTGGTTTATCCGTTTTATTGACATCACACATTAATCAGTTCGTCTTCTTTCCAGGAATAGGCATCGGACCTAACAGGGAGCACTAGATCGGAAAAAATCGGCAAAAATTTCGAATAATAACCTGCTAAAGAATAAAGAATTTTGTAATAAACAGATAACATTGTGTAATATTTGCATATAATTACTTTGATTGATCATTGGCAGATACAAGCAGTAAAAGTTCAACTAAGTTGATACGATCGAGCGAAAATCAAGTTGACAACCAAGTTCGCGGTAACAGTATTATCAGTTCTCTCGAATTGACAGGTTTTGTTAAAAATCCATAAAATTCTTAGAAAGCTGGTGTACTTTCAAAATACATTTTCATTGGTGCAGTTTCAAGAAAATATCTACATGGAATGAACACGCATCATCTTCATTGAAGGCACATTGCATTTTCTCAGTTTTTCAGAACCAAATTTGATAAGGTAACTTCGCATAACTTGGTGGATCTTTGTAGCTGTCGATTCGCTTTCTTTATTTAGCCCGGGCTGGGGATAAGAAATTGCAATAAAAACGTTAAAATGACTCTGTCGGGACAACAAACACACCTCAATTACAAACATGTATATCTCTGAGATAGAATGGCTGAAATCATCGTATTCAAATTTCTTTAATGGCAACTAATTGATAACCTGCATGCATGTGTAAATATTTGCACACTACATGGTTTGGTGACCAAACACACATTCACGGATAAAAATATTTACCAGACGTTTACCGTTATATGCAGCATATTGACATTTATTGATCAGTATACCTAGCAAACATCTATGACCATCATACCGTGTAGCAATCGCATTAACTACTTGGAAATTGGCAAGAATCGTACAAGCGTATATTGCAAGATACACTGAACGAATATAGATAAGTATGAATACACCAGTCCAAACTGGAATAGTTATTGTAGCACACGAATAAGTCCGGCAGGAATTACGTTAGTAAAGCCAAAACTCAATTTATTTATTTCTTCACAAAAAGTTGTGGCTCGTACAGAACAAAATACTGAGGTCAAAAATGATGTAAAACAGAGAAGACTGGAGTTTGGTCTCTTTTCTTGGCGGGTGCGATGAGGGCGGGGGAGCTCATCACACTAAGTCAACGCTGTTTTGCGTCACTTTTGTCTCCGAAAATATAAAACTAGGGTATTTTGTCTGTAAGAAACACGGCTTTAACTTTTGGTTTTACCAACTTAGCCCCCAAGGGAGTTGTTCCTGTGTTACCGTGAATGATCCTTCCATCATATTTATACGCCTACGCCACATATGTAGATTTGTATGACTGGTTAAAACTTATTACGACCACCCTTCATAATAATACATAGAATTTAAAGTAAATATCGTTATTTTAAAAACTTCCTGGCATTCTAACACTTAAAATTCATATAAGATAATAATACAGTGTCGTTTTAAACGTTTTGTCGTTTTGAGTCGAATTTGCTTACGAAACCTTGGGTGGATAACTTACTTTCATTTTTTTGTTAATATTATTTCCTGAATTTGGGCACTCGAGGCATAACAGTTATAAGACATGTACAATGAAAGATCGCTTAAGATGGGGACCGACGTCTCAGAAATAGGTACTAATATATTTCAAATAGGAACAAAGTCAATATCGCATGAATTATCTAATCTTTGGTATATTGAATATATATGTTGACTGTTGAACAAAATATGCAAAATTTTATTTGAGTGTGACAAAATTATTGCTATTACCACCACCTCAGTTTTTTGTCCATTAGAAACGAAAGTAAGCTGGTGGCTCCTATTTTAATTTTTCTTCAGTTGAAGTTTTTTTAATTTGCCTTGAGCCAGTTAAACTGTTCAAATTCGAATATAGCATTTTCATTGGGCCAGTTAAACTTTTCAAATTGAAATACAGCATTTTCATTGGCTTGTAAAGAAGACCCAGCCAATCACATAGTCCCTGTAAAGATTCATTGATCTATGTAATGTTCATTAACTGACTCGGTAAATACTTATAAATACGTCATTTGTCCTAGTAACAGCAAACATATATCAGTATTTATCTGCAAGAATCGTGAAATACTTTCAGTTACCATCAACAAATTTATCGAACAAATAACAAAATTACACCAATATTTAACAGAAACAGAATTCATATAACTTGATTCAATGCCTTTAAATATCATATATATTGTCCGACTGACCAGCAATCTTACATGATTTATGTCAATATCTACCCGTAAAGGTTTTCATGGATCTGTTCACTTTCTAAATATATTTAATGTAAGAACAAACATATACCAGAATTTATCGGTAACAGTTGCATGACTCATAAAATAATCGCAGAAGTAAAAGTTTAATTTAAATAGCGAATGAATAAAGAATTCATTCCCGGTGCGAGGGGGACAGACAAATGCCGCTCCACATGATTAATGAGATTTTTCCGGCTCCCTGGATGATTACGGGATAAATAACTGTCTGTTCCAGCTGATGTTCCACCACTTTATCCCAACAATGTCTTTTTTTTGTCAAACTCTTCTCAGGAAGAGAGAACGGGATGGTGCAGTTGTTTGAAGTAAAATCATTGCTGTTCGGATCAACCCTGTTCAAATCGTGCGCACGCAAGTGAAGCAATGATTTCTCATTTAGTGACAAATATAGCAATATCTCTCACGAAATTGCGAATAAAACTCAAACTAATCGATATAATTTAATTGTTCCTGTACTTTGTTTTAATCATTGGATATATTTTGAAGGTCAGTTTCTAGAATTTCGAGATTACTAGAGCGACTTCGGTAGATTTGGGTATGTGGAAGGACATCGTTGTACGCATACGTTTGTTCTTCTGTCTGTACGAACAGTGAATAGTTTACTTCAGACAACTGCTGCATGCTTTTCGCCATACACAGGTAGGAGGAATTTGCGGAAAATCTTCGTACTGAGAGAACATGATTAATTATCATCTCGAACAGTGGGCTTCTGATCGCCGAGAACACAGGAAATATGCACTAATTACATTCATGAGGAACGAGTTTGACTTCCCTCTGTGACGTTGTCTTACATATAAATATCACTTCGTCATCTTGAATATCAATGGCTGAACACGAATACGGCAACAACATTCCATCGAGGAGAAGATCGAGAAGAACAGTCGTAACGAACTTTGAGCTGCCTTTGTTAGTTAGGTGCACGCTTCTTTAACGCTGTCTGATGTGAGGATGTGTTACCACATACTGGACGGACGCTTTGTATATGAAGAGGTCCACCTCCCGACGAATCATCAATTCAATGCTATTGTACCAGACTTTTGGGAACGTCCGAAGCAGCGGTTGCATGTATATAGGCGATATTCGCTTCTTCTTCTTTTCGGTATACGAAACATAGCTGTTAGTGCAGAATTGCAGAAATTCATTTCTGGTTTAACAAACGTATTAGTGGAAGAGTTTTCACTATGTAAATCTTACCACTTCTTTAAAATTAGGCTAACTGTCACTCGCCCATCGTCAGCCAAGGGTCAAATTAGGCTAACTGTCACTCGTCCATCGACAGTCAAGGGTTTTCAGCTGGACTGTTGAGTTATCTAAGCAACTCTCCTAATATTATTTGAACCATGGAGCCTAGAAGCTCCATGTTTGAAGTCAACAGTATCCGCGCGATGCGGTAATGGAACATGTGTGTCACTCCGGATGACACTGTCTCGGCACAGATTCTAATTACAACAACCATCACTTGTGACTTCCGCTAGCATGACCCCTGTACAGAGAGTCTATGAGTCCGTGTCCGTGGGTGGTCGATACGGGAGAACAGGGGTTGATCGTGGATTTTTAAATCGCCTGTCCGCCATTTTAAGGAAGAGGTATTGGAACAAAGAGATGAAGAAGTCGACTATCTCACCCAACGCCAGGATAGAAACTCCGAGCCACAGGCCAAGCTGTCCTCCCAAATCACTAAGTACGTTCTCAAACTGCAAAAGGAAGTTTGTAAAACGTGTCGTAAATCATTCCTATATGCCGGAAGACCCCGCCATATAAGTGCCAACCATATGTGTCAGTATCAGCAACGCATAATCACCCTGTTCAAAGCGCATATTGATGCAGTTTTGGCCCCAAAGTAAGCATGATCTACCCTTCCAATATCTCAAAATTCACCCAAGTTGAATGTTTTCTGAGTTCTTATCAAGCATGTTAGTTCATAGCCATTGCCAATCTATATCCTTGCTTGCCTTCCTTCCACAGTGGCGTACGTTATCCAGCTATATATCATTTTATTACGTACTCTCACTATAAAGATTATATCTTTTCTTTCGCTCACTTTTTTTCTGTAAGAATGGCCATATTCACTTTCCTTTTCATATGAAATAAACTGTTTGTAAATTTGCCGAAGAATCTGATTAGTGACAAAGTTTGAATATGTATTGAAAATCTTCTTTCGCTTTGTTAATATTAATCGAACACTTCATCATTCTCGACTTGAACATGGGGTTTAGTTTTCTCAGTTCGAAGAAATGGCAAGTGTGAAAGAAATTCCAATGAACTCCATATACTATTCCCAATTCGTGTGTGTTAAGAAAACATGTTTTTCCTGGGATAAGGGTTCCATACAATTCGCAAAATAAATGTCAATTTAATTATATTTTGACAAAAGGTAATGTATGCCCTCAGCACTCAAAATAACGGATAAATTTATGAGGTCACCCCAGTTTAATTTTTGCAAAATCTGGCAATAGTCATGGTCGATTTCATTCATATACTCTGGCATATGGGGTTAGATGCAACTTCCTTAATTGCTTTCATTTTCATAGAAAGGGCACATCTTTGCTAAGAAGTTAAAGTGTCCTGTTCTTCAAAATGCATTAATAATTTTCCGAAACAATGCTAAATCGGCAAATTAAAAAACAAATATGGGGTCACAAAGCTTCTCTTCAAGACAGTAGTATGCCAACACGGTCAACAAGTAAATTACGCTGATTTCACCTAGCCAGTTTTCAGCGTTCTTTCGTTGCGGCTAATTGCCGCAAAATTTGGATAGCACTTTATCAAATTACAAAATCCTTTTACAACTGCCGACCTCGAAGTCAGTATTTTTATTTTGTATTCACTTTCAGCTAAGTATCCTTGTTTGTATATGCACAGGAACATATGCAGCAGACGTAATATTGAAATTTTCTGAAACCTCTTCAATATGTAGCAAAAGGAGTAAAATTCCTAATGGACTGTTCTGTAGGGAGGATAATCGTTACAACTAGCGCGTGTTAGAAAACGTTTTTTTATTCTTTCAAATCTATATACATAATCTGCATTCTGATTAATAATACTAATACATATTATACAAATATGAACCCTTTGTCACTCACAATGTAGCAGTCTTCACCGTTTTATGTTACCACTTTTTAATTCCTTTCGCAGATATTCATAGTACCCATTTGTTTCACCAATCAGAAAAATACCCTAGGGTATGTTAGAAAACTTAGTCTTAGTTATGTTAGAAAAAGGAAGCGAAATAAAATTCAGGGAGGACAATCTACTTTTACACAAAACTAGTAATAATCTATGTGGATAATGCTGAGCAAGTCTATGCAGTTTGACCTATGATGATGCCGAATATATCATTTAGGTCTCTGAATAGAAAATAGCTTACGGGGTTTCCTTACCTTCCGTTTACCGGAAGTGACCAGGTATATTCCACAAAATCTAAATTTATAGGCGAATGAGCATTCATACCTCAAATATTCCCTCAAAACAATTAATTTCAACTCTCTAACTGCAAAACTCAAATTTACACTTGATTTTCAGCTAACCTACACTTTGAATTGAAGTGTTCTGTTATATTTTAACATGCATTTTTGGTACTTATATCTGCCGCCACAACACGGTATTCATAAGAAGTCATTTTTGTGGCCCATTTCAATCAGTAATACACCCGGAAAAAATACAAGCAAATAAATTAAAGGTGTACATGTATTTTTCCCCCAAGATAGCATGGTGAGTGGACGTTTTGACTGAATGTTAAATCCCACTGAAATCCATGCTATTTATTTGATTATCTCATTTAAACAAAAGTGATTTATATGAAAAATACATGGTCGAAATAACATATTTTGCATATGCTATTTCTTCATGTAGTACTTATTTATTGGCCTTAACCATCAACTTTTGCATCTAAGCTGACCAGTAAACGACCTACCTCGTAAGACGGTTTTTGTTCGATTTTCTGATAATTCAACTCTTGGTAAAAAATCTCGACCTTGCAAACCTCATCTTCACTGAAACGGAAATAAAGTTACAGTGAGCCGGTTAGTAGCTAAAAAATTAATTATCTGTAATTATAAATTTACCCTCTAAACATTTCAGTCTATCGTTGGATTAAGAGCTGCTTATTAAAGTACGGAGAAACGTAGGCCTATACTGTGTAGCACTGGGGAGGTGCATAATTCTCCTATAGCAAATTCTACTGAACACAAGACTTTCTGTCATATCGCTTTGCAGAAAGGATAATTGATTATTCTCCTAATGTGATCATCTCTCTTATCAGCCGTGCAAAGCCAAACAAATGCAATCTCGATAGAGGCGCGTTTAGCCAGGCAAATGAGTTCGCGGTGAGAGGCAACGCGTAGCCCGGTGCTCTGAAACCTACGTAGTCCGAGCGCTAAAGAAGAAAGGCACGTTTCTCTTACACAAGATAGATGTTTATTCACAACTAACCCTATCTGGTCTGGGCTTTTTGGGGCCTGTCCAGGCCTGGAGAGGGGCCAATTCGGCCTCCCCCTCCCCCTGATTATTTGTCTTACGGCTTGAGCTAGGACGCCGAAACTCCCCACACTTTCTACCCACGATGGCCGATATGATGACGGCACAGTTAGGTCATTTTCAAAAACGTCATTTTTTGGTCGATTTTTCTGTCATTGTTCTGGTACCCCACGTAGCCGACATCTTAAATTTACTCATGAGCCTCAACTCGGGAGGTTATGCAAATAGGCTCAAAATCACCCCAATATGATAAACTATAGAGTTCCGGAGTCAATTTTGCGTCGTTTCGGAGATAACGCGGAAAGTTTGGTAGGGTTGAATTGTCAGGGTGACTAGGAAATTTCGACACGGCCGATTTGCTGAATAGGTGACTGAAAGCCTTGCTCCCTACTGGTATCCGGCAATACAGAGTCTGGCAATCCATAAGGCGAACGATAGCCGGACTCGTATGGCTGATATTGCCGACGAGAGAATCCCATGAACTTCCCATTGATTCGGTAACGCTGAAAATCGACTGAAAACTGACGAACGTGTGTCTTAACGATTCCGATATTTTGTTACGTACGGTCTTGTTGGTGTGTCTCTTAAAGGCGACATGTGAGTGTTAATTATCAATTATTGAATGCGTGATTTAGACTGCAACAGCTAACCCGACCAGGATTGGGCACTGTGTGCAAGTCCCTAGCTATAGCGGAATGAACGTATTTTGACTACAGAGCGGAAACTTACTGCTTTGTCTTGGATAATGTTCTACCATGAAGTAATCATTTGGTAATTGGGTGACGTCACAGAATAGCTATGTTAGGAGATCACTTTCTGCCGAATTGTGGACGTATTTTCCCCAAAACTTTCGATATCATTTCAATCTATTTTCGTATGATACAAGGCAAGAAAACTACCAAAAATTTACCGATAAGGTGTGGTTTATGGGAAAAGCAAATATAAGTTAACTAATCAATGCACCAAATAATTCAAACGGACAGAAGGTTAAACGAGAGTTGCCAAATAAATTAGCAACAAGAAAACAGAATGGGACAAATTTAATAAACGGTGGTCATCATGTCATCTGATGTTTACTGATGATAATGAACTATATTTGTTGCATACTGAAGCGTTTAAGCTGTAGAATAGATACGCATGTTTGCTTCAACTGTATACATCCCGAAGTTGATTATGTAGAGAAAAATATTACTACCAGGTCAACTACAAACATTTTTTTCATTCACGTTTGGGTTCTACCATACCTGTCCCCATGCAAAGCAGCTTGCAACAACTTTGTGCTCGATTTCATCATCCGACTGACCAAGTCTTTCTGAAAAATTAAAGCAGAGCACTAACATTCAAACGCCTCGAATTCAATATAGTGGGCCGTTGTTTATGATGTATTATTGAAAAGTATTCCAGTACCCAAATGTTTTATAAGTGTGTGAAATAAGGAGGGCATTTGCTTGATTCGTGGGGTATCCGCAACACTCTTCTGATAACCTGTTATGTGTGTTAATTAATCGTCCATATGCAAATATATCAATTATGCAGTGCTAATTAGCAATTTATATCCAAGATACGACCATAAATTAAGCCATATTGTTCTGGCCATTTTGACAAGAAGTTGCAAGAAAATTGCTTGGAAATGGTTGCATGCAAAGCAATTTCACTCTGAAGAGGAAATCGCAAAAGTGACCGAAGTCGAATAACGGGCAGATCAACATGACGAAGGATGAACTTAAATATTGCAATTGTCGTCATCTAAATGTGCAAATAACAACGATACGTTCTACTATGAAGAAATTACACTTGAAATCTACTGTAGAGAGTTGATCGAACATTTGTCAAAAACAATTTGCCTTCGAGAGTTTCGACTTTTCATCTTGTCTAGGAGTTTATGTTGATGCATGTGCTAAAATTGTGTGAAATCAGACAAAAAATAGCGACCATGTCCCCACAATCCACGTTTCAATATTCCAACATCTCGTTCACAGACCGGCTATAAACAATCGTTTTACATATTATTATTAGTAACCCAGCAGTCAGGAGTTTATTTTTAATGAAAATGAATTAGCATACTCGGCCAGGCAACGAACAGAGCCGACACAATGCCAGTATGGGTACTATTTTTTCTGCGACCCGGTGAAATCTCTAGAAGAATTAAATTTACTCAGATTCTCACTAACAATATACTTTCTATGTCGTTTGTGAAATCACGCAGAACAAGCGCTATTACTGTTACCTTCGCCACCAACAAATCCAGGTACCATTCAAAATAACAGTTACAAAAATTGTTTCATTCCTTGTGTAATCGCGAGTAAGCTTTGCATTATATATGAATGTATGAATTATATAGAGCGATGGACAAGGATGCATTACTAATTCACATCATAGGTTATCGTTTAAGGCTTGCTTTAAACCTAACGATATTTGTATTACTTTCCTAGTGGCACACCATTGTTGATTCCCCTTCACTACTTCAAATAACATGAACAGGAAATAATCACTATGCAGTTTTATATCGAGAGAATTACAAAGCTATTTGAAGGTCGATATAGTATCAGTATCACGATTGTTGTTTACGCTACAAAAAAAAGTAAACTTTAGTGGAGGGAATATTTAGTGGATAACTGTTGATTTTTGGCAAGTACTACATCAAAGTTTTCCAATCGGGTTAGTTCTGGATGGACTGTCTGACGATTTCCTACTGCGTGTGTTGTCGTTCGGTGAGTAATCATGCTGCGTCAGGTGAGTAATCATGCTGCGTCAGTGTTTCTGTGGCCCAGATACAAATTATTACAGGAATACTTTTTTTGTTAGCGGGATGTGTTTAGATATGCAGTCAGAATATTGGCCTGAAGGTCATGTGACTTCTTGTCAGTACGCCGGCGTCTTTTTCCATAACCGTGATATGTTGCATTTAATTGTTATCCGTATATAGTGAAATTCTGCTGGTGGACGTTTCGCGACTATTATAAACATGGTGGAGAATGAAGCTCTTGGTCGACATCGGGCTTCACAGACTTGGTTTCTCAATCAGAACTTGCAATATATTAATATTTTTCCCGTTTGGTCCGATTTTTCACCTAACGGTCACATAGTTCATCAGTTTCCATCAGATTACTTGACAGTGCTATTACACCATTGCTCAAGAATATATGTATCTACTACCGCTCAATCCGGTGCTAGGTGCCGTGTGGTCATGTTATTCAATATGTCGACATGAACAGCTCAAATAAAAGCTTGGCTGAGATACAAATATTGTTTGTTCTTTTTGATGTGTTTAGGTACGCAGTCAGACTATTAGCCTTTGGGCTCATATTGATGTCAGTACGTCGGCCTTATGGCAAGCTGATTTACTTTTTATTCAGTATTTGGTGATATGAAATATTTGCTGATATCATGAAATGAATTACTGATATCATCAAATATTTAATGATATCACAAAATCATTTGATGATATCAATAAAGAATTTTTCCACCATCGTGATATGTTGTGTTTAATGGGTTTCGATAGGCTTTCATGTAAAAATCGATGGCGACAGGATCCGATACTCTCAGAGCCTTGGTATATTCATTCACTATGGGAGAAAGGGTGGACCAAAGATTACGGTCGCTTTTCACGAGATTCCGTTTTTTAAGGATCGGTATTCCAGGATTCACTGAACATAACTGGACTTTCAAACTGTACATAACTGGACTTTCAAACTTAGTTTTCCAACTTTTAAATTCCAGCTGTTAGCTTTAACTTTTTTCCGGAAGAGCAACATCCAGTTTCAGTATAGCAGCACTCATTTAGAGGGCGGCTATAATAATTCATTATGAATAAATCGGTTAGTCATGCTAGGGATCTATATTATCAATAACAATGAAATCGCATTATTCAAGCCACTCTAACTCTTTTCGTAATTGTGATTACATTTGGAGAGAGCACACAAATGAATATTTGTCAAACTGATTCACAATTAATCACGTTTTTATACTAGTAGTATACCCAGCTATTCGGAAGAGTGAAGCAGTTCACTGCGAACATCAGTTATCGTGATGTATGAATCATAATACATTAGAGAGAAGTAATCTACAAGCAAATATTTAACAATAATATTTGACGGGGTAAACTTAATCAATGATCGCGTGAACCTCGTATATTGTTGACACAGAGAATTGAAGCGTACATTGAACCAATGTAAGACAAAACCGATAAATTATCGCGACAAATATGGATGGATCGGCGAACAGGTATCGAAAAACTTCAGATCGATATTCACGATTGACCCAAGTGTGATAAATAATTACGCATTAGCGTCATGTGGTCATGAATATTTTGCACGTAATGTTGGCAGGTCTCTAACTCTAAGCTCAATTTCACACAAGTGAGTGGTGCATGACAGGAGATTCTGATTGATTGGTTTCATGTAAATGGCATGCAGGCTCATCCTGATAAATTTCAAGGCATGAATGTTGGGAACAGAACCAATGATGTGTGTGAGTCACTGAATATTAAAGGAGAGATAATTAGGTGTCAAGAAAGTGCAAATTTGTTGGGTGTAGATTTTGACTATCTCCTTATGTTTGACTCTCACATATCTAACCTGTTTAAGAAAGTCAGTCAACAATTAAATGTCCTCGCCAGGCTTAATCACATGTTATCGACCAACACTAAGCTTCTCATTTACAAATGTTTTATTCGTTCGAATTTTAATTATTGTCCTTTAGTCTGGCACTTCTGCAGTAAACAATGTAATGTAAAAATAGAAAAACTCCAGTATAAAGCACTACGTTTTGTTTATCGGGATTGGGAAAGTAGCTACGATGACTTACTGCACAAATCAAAACTTCCCTCCTTAGAATTAAGTAGACTTAGGTCCATAGCAACTGAAGTTTTTGAAATTTTACACGGTAATTCACCTAAATTTCTTAATGACTTGATACATAAACGTAATTGTTCTTATTCCCTTAAATCAGATAATGTCTTATATGTACCACGGGTCCGAACTACTACATATGGCAACAAGTCTTTTAGATTTCGGGCCACGCAGATCTGGAATAGTCTGCCGAACGAATTCAGAAAGGTTGAGAATTTCAATGATTTTCGCAGACTACTAAGGAGCTGGTGTGGTCCTAGCTGCAAATGTGCCTTCTTAATTATATGTACAACTCTTTATCATTTCTAGTCTAGTCCCTACATGTACTAAATTTTAAATTATTTATAATCAGATATACTTTCTTAATTGTACACATTCGTTCATCGTTTCTAGTCTCATTTTACATGTACCTAATTTTAAATTTTAAATTGTGTATAATCAGACAATTTCTTAACTGCCTTTAAACTTTTAATTACATGTACACAATTGTTTATCGTTTCTAGACTTGTTCTTATAGGCTCTAGTTTTAAATGTATATAATCAGATACCATATAAATTCTTAACTGCTCGTAAATTCTTAGTATATGTTTATCATTTCTAATCTCGTTTCTACATGTACTCATTTTAAATCGCATTTAATCATATGTAATATCTATAGCTTGGGATATATCCCTCATGTACATAATTATTTTAGAAATTTTGATACCGTTTTACTCATATTTTTATTCTTTTATTTTTCATGTTATACCATTGTTTTCGTCGGTAAAATAGCTCGCTTAGAGCTAATGTTTATCATGTTTTAAAACTGACAACCGACTTTAAATAAAATTTCTTGAATCTTGAATCTTGCATGTACACGTTATATAAACCTTAATTTGAGACACGATAACCATTATGTTCTGTTAAACGTGCTATGAATTGCGTTATCGATGTTAGCATCACCGACACCAAATTGCCGAGCAGAGAGAGAGAGAAAGAGATAAATGCGAAAAAGTGTCCGAGAAGGGATATGCGGGTTAGGTTAAGTGTCTGTCTTACACGATTAATGCCATCAGTCGTATCTACCTCAATTGGGTCATTATAACACAACAATTAATATGTGAAGGTAGAGTCTCCATTTCCATCCCCTATTTTCGCAGCGCTATTTTCCTCTACAGCTGTCAGATCCATGTATCTGATGCTACTCAATTCTGGAGTTGTGACCGTGTGTTCACGTCCATTTCAAGGTAACCACGAGAATCGCCAACTCGATTAGTGAAGCGGAAATTCTTTTATGGACGACGGCTGAATATAGAATTTCGGATCTGGCGCTTGCTACCTCAGAGGCCTGGCTAAGACGGACTAACACTACTCCGCGAATCCTCCATATTACTTGTAATGTCTGGATTAAACGATAGTTGTGATGAACCCTTTACTTTCGTATAATTCAATGTGAAAATGCCCTTGTTGCGTTTTGTGTAGTTCAAGGACGGATTTGAAATAGAACACTGTCTAGCTGTGGAGAGAACTTCAACAAAGGAGCGTTGCTCGCTTTGCCACACACCTAACGAAACCGTTCGTTGAATATTCATTCAGAGATTGTCCAGATCATCCGATGTTGAGTCTGACTTTCGTTCAAACGTGACCAAGATAATTTGTATCGTGTGATATCCCTCCCCATCTCTCTCTTACAGGGATATTGGCTTGCAGAGTTCGAGGAAGGTGGCAAAGATTTTCCTAGTATTATGCAGTCATTTGATTTTATGAAAGCCGTTACTGCAAGTCCAATTTTAGAGTTAGATTTCCATAAAGAGCATCTCCAATTGCTAGGCCCAATTGTTTTATTGTTAATATAGCAAGCAAACGAAACTGCCCTGTATGGGAGCTGTCTTAATAGAAAAACATATGCATAATCCATCTTAAGCCGGTGATGGGGACCGCGTGTTCAAGTTTTTAAATTCTTACATTCAAACCAAGCGCAATTTATATCTGATATTCATCATTACATTTGAGCAAATGTTATGAATACGCATTATTTCCTTCCAAATTATGGCTGCATTATTCTCATTTTATCCATCGGATATATAAACGTACGTTACCTGATACCTTCGAGCCGGCCAGGCGGCGTTAGATATGGTGAGTGTATAGGCCTCATCACTGTAAGAGAGATAAACAGACATTATATATAGAAAAGCTGAGAGAAACAGTATTAACTTTCTCTTCCCATATGTAATTTCACTGAAATTCACTAAATGTTCACCAATAGTTATTAATTGATTAATTGCATTATGTTTCTCGAATTTTGTCGCATATTTCTTCACTGCTTCCCCCACCCCCACCTCCTTTTGGTGTATGCTTTTAATGGCTCCTCTTTGACACGATACATGTTGGATTTGATGAAAACCAATAAAGTCCATCTAATTGAGGCGTACTTGCAAGGTAAAGGACACTTCTCGTCGCATCCCAAGTTGCTCTGTTTGTAGTCAGCATCAACACTCATGGAACAGATTTCTGTACAAGGAGAACATTTCAAAATGTGAAACAGACAATAATAATACGTATTCAACATGCATCAGAATTATTCAACCTGCATCAGACATCCGATATACAAGTGACAAACTGCCCAAACAAGATTCTAATCGGAAATGAAGTTGTTTTTTAGCAAGACTGTATGTATTGTCCGTTCCAAATTATTACAGTAAATCATACCACATAGGAGTATCCGTTTGTGATTTGTATGTCTTTATACTACCATTTGACATGGTGTTCAAGAAATGTGAACAACAACATCAGACTGTCTGAAGCAATAAATCTTCCTTCGGTTCCACAGCATTTAAAGAATATCATTCATAGGATGTTTTCTGCTGATATTTTATCAACTACACGTAAATATCTATGTGGAATTCTGCGATACTATACCAACATCATTTTCCGATGGGTACAAATTGTGCAACGCTTTTGGCATAATTATCTCATAAATATCGCTACATGGGGAATCGGTACAAAGTAAAATATTTGAAAGCCATATTCTTTCTAACCACGAAATGTCACATTCACCAGCTTCTCACTTAGGCAGCCAATGAGGGTCGTACTTGTATATGGAACTGAAACGCTGCGACCAGACTGTGCATGTGAGAAGACACTGGCATAGAATAGGACGAAATCGTTGACAAATCGAATGAAGGATATTATCGGATGTACAGCGAAGACAAATATTGTAAACAAACTGCCATAATCGAAAAAAACATTCAGAATTTCGGGACAGAAAGACAGCATATCAAGATGAGGTAATAAACTGCTTTTCAATTTTGAATGATTACCTCCGTCTTTTTTTGCCGGCGGGAAATCACATTTCTTCCGCATTGACTTTCCGGGGAATTGGCATTGATTAATGATAGGCCATCTGAAAGGGCACACTATTCAAATTTCGTTGTAGATAAATTTTCGACGAAAACTTAAGAAAACAGAAAACGCTTGGGAGATTCACAAACCTGCGAAAAATACGTCAGGTCCCACATTCAATAAGCCGCCATCCACAACTGCAATGTTCTGTCAAGGTTCAGCTATTTTAGCAATGCACCAACCATTATAACGAAAACAATATAGTTAACTGCAGTGGATTCAGTTTGAAGTAAATCGTTTATTTATTTTCTTACCCCTTGCTATGGGGAGATGAAACTTTCCACACTATACGCTTGGAACCATCCTCTCCCAGGGTGCTTTGCGCTACGCTGCATTTACCCCTGTAGGGGTCTCGCCATCTTTTGATGAACTGTTTCACTGATCGCAAAACGTATATTTACCTTGAAATATACTTTACGGATATTCAATGTGTTACAAACGGCAGTGTCACACAGTTTGAAGGCAGCTTTTTGACAAATTACCTCAGAACTATATGTTGCGGAAATATATATCGGTGAATCGCGGTGGATATTAATTCGCCCAGTCAGACGGTCGTCATGTTCGTTTACTGTGGCAACAGATGACCTTGGGTCAACTCCGGCAAAGTCCGTGAGACCCTTACAGCGCTAAATGGAGTGGCGCGAAGCAGAACGTAATGAATGCCTGGTAGAGCTTGCATTGGAACTAGCTCTACCAGAAATTGTAGAAAATTCCAAGATGGTGGCTTTGATGACGTCACAGTGACAACATTTTCAAAATTGCAATTTGGTCGATTTTTCGGTCAGATTTCTGATTTTATTTGATTTGATAAAGTCCCACCCCGTGCCCGGTGGGGTTATTGTATTTAAAACCTTACCGTCTTCCGGTTTGCAAAGTGAGGCATTTGTGGGTATGGGATAGGAGGACACACCACACGAGCATCGATCGATCATAGCCTGTTGGAGGCAGGACTTCATACAGGCTTGCTTTGAGTATATAGCTTTGTCGTCGTCATAAAGGGAGTCCACATTGCTAAAGGAGTAGCTACAGTTTCCATGTGGCACGGGCAGGCGAATGATGGATGTCTGAAGAGATAGAATAAGTTTATTTATTTCAGCTCATGTAAATTTCTCCTATTTTGATTTTATGAAAGTGTATCACGAGCCCTTCTGTAAATCCCGATATTCCAGGTCAATCTTGCGGTACCGCTGAACATAGAAATTCCACGACAGGGTATTGGACAAATGCTGCACGCAGTTGTTTTCACGCCGAACCAAAGAGTTGCCTCCCATTGCGCTTGCCAAGCATTTTTCAGGCGAGGCACTTTCGAGCATTCTAATTTATATTACGGTTCGGTTTCAGTCATAACAAAATTGGGATATGTTCGAAAACGCTTGACTTATAGTCACTGAAATAAGCTTGCTATCCGATGGAATGTCTGTAACGTAACCAAAGAGTTCAGGAATGGGTTCGTAGGAGGAGGACTCTCAGATCTTTCCGTGATTACGAAACTGAAAAGATGTCATTCTTATACAATGTCCACACGATCAATTTAAAATAAGGTGGTCCTTTTGGGGAACTCTGATAAATTAGTATTCAATCTGCTCCCCTTGATATTTCTTGTCAAGAAGTTACTTTTTTATTTATTTTTTATTTTATTTTATTTTTATTTTTTGAAAATGTATCTGTGAAACGTAGTTTTTCTTTTCTTTCTGTTTGTTGTTTTTTTCTAGATAAAAGAGGGTTTCTACTATCACACTTGAACTTATAGAAGCACGGCACTTATGACTATATGTATCATTAACATGATCAAGGGTTTGTTTTCGCCTGTTTTTCCTGTTATGTGACTTCTTTGTGATTGTATTGTGTTTCTGTTGTTGCTCTTGTGAACCTGAATAAATATTTATAAAAAATAAAAAATGAGTTGCCTCCCATTGCGCTCGCCAAGCATTTTTCAGCACTCACTATTTATATAATGTAAAATTAAGATCTCCTGGACAGATATATTCGCCTTTGGACTGGACAGAGATATTATACTCCGGAAAATCAGTTGATAAATTGACATCGACTATCTTGACTTTTCATAAATATCAGAAAAAAAATGTGACGAGACATAATTATATATGTTCACAGGATTATGTTAATATATTGAATTGAACAGCATGTAACATCAATAATACACACTACATGTAATAACATACAGAATCACGATTATGACAGTGAAGAGTTAACTGACGTAGAATGGAAAAACCTCCAGGTTTGAATGTATGGCAGTCTATCTTCAAGTAGTTAAATGACACTGACAGGTCAACGGAAATTGTTATTAGCTGACTTTGATGTCGGGGTTAAGCTTGAGAGTTTCCCGCCTGATATCTGGGTTTGTCCCCCTCCATTTATAACTTTTTTTCTGTGATCATTGGGCCTACAACTTAACAGTTTACTCTTGGAAAAAGAGTGATTATTCTTGTATTCAAATAATTCTGCACGATGATTGGGACAAATTTGCATGATCCGCAGTGATGGAGAAATCAGTCAATATAATGAAAGTATACTGGAACTCCAGTCCGGCGAACAGCGGCAACCATTGTGCATGCGTTTATAAAGGGGTGGGTGATATTGATGTCACTTTCAACTTCATATCATAATATGAATAGCTAATAGACAATATAGAAGTGTTATTTGCAAATACAGAATAAGTGCACACAGGTTGGAAATTGAACGTGGTCGATACCAACAGTTAAATAGAAGTGACCGACTTTGTATAAAACAGTGTCCAAGTAATGTTATTGAGAGTGAACATTTTATTCTGACCTGTCCTAAATAAATTACACGGAGAAGAAACTTTTTCGAATCAATTTCTAATCTGGGTACCAACTTCCATTCTCTAAATAACACAGCGAAGCTTAAAATTATTCTGGGAAACCGGTGCACAGATACGCTTATTAAAACTACCAAATTCTTGCTTGCTTTCGAAAAGTAGCCAGATCAATAAACTCATTCATGCAGTGTGAAATATCGGGATCATATCAAGCTAATAGTATATATACATGTGTCAGATTGATAGGGCCTAAGGTTATATTGAATTATGTCAGCTTTGCGTCATGTGAGTATTGCTTTTATTCTGCTTGTATTCATCTGTCATGTTTGGCAACTTGTTGTTCTTATTTGTATGGCTATATTACCAGTCTGCTGACTGCGCTGAAGTGTCAATAAAAGTTCTAAAAAAGTTATATCAGGAAAACCTAGTCACATTATCCCTACATCGGTCCAACCATTCCCTGATATATCCTCTTAATGCTAAGCGCAAAGCCAGAAAGACACAAGTTCCATTTTTTAAGTCTTTGGTATGACTCGGCCCCAGAACGAAACCGGAGGAGGCGTGTTGATGAAGAAACTGAGAAATTCTGCATTGGAAAAATCCAGCAATGAGACTACTTCTGACCACAGCCACATACACCCACAATTACAAGAGTCTGGTCCGTCATTCGTAATTCAGTCGTCGTCCATTAAAGACTATCCGCGTCCATAATCCAAAGACCTAGTCCATATTCCATATAACAGCATTAGCACCGAATTCAAAAAGACAATCATAATATACATAAACCTGTTCCCTGCAAGAGAGAAGCAGTCAACAGTTTTCAATGATGCCGGCAAGACATCATGATGTTCCAAAAATATCAAATCCGTATCGCTGATCAGTATTCTGAATCCATATGATATTCGTTGCAAAGTCGTCTTCTAGAGAATGATGTATCTCAGCCACGCTCTAAATGTGACTGTTCATATGAGCAGGATCTTGAAGTACATGGGTTCATACGGCCCCTGGTCCCGGGTTAAGCGGAATTAGGCGCAAGTTACGAAACTTAACGCCATAGATCTTGCACGCTACGCTCGTATTTTGCTATCAGCATGCGATATGTATCGCCAAATTTGAGAAACTTGAGTGGAGGCGCTTGGTGGTATAGCCCTGTTTTATTAGTTTGCTGCAACAATGTTTTGTGATGTTGATTAAAATCGTCACATGTAACACATGATCTAGCCAATGCTACTAGGCGAGATATGTATTTCGGGAAAATACAGGCGTCATATTCAACATTCAGCATTTAACCATCGTCCATAAACAGTTTCAACGTCAACGATCCACAGACCCTCATTCAAATCACTCGTCTACCAGCACCAAATCTCAAATGAGCTGAATATTTAGCAAGAAACAATATTCCATGATGCCGATAAGTCATCATACATTATAAAGCTTTAAATAATAACTATTGACACACAATGTCTCATCCAAAAAAAAAAATCCCAGTAGAGAATATTTTATCTGAGCCACGCTTTCGTTGCACTGTCTCGGTTCGTCCAATCGGTTCGTTCGAATACATATAAATTGGTAGTCTCACTGAACATAGGATCGTATACTCAGTACCACTACTGAAACAAACAACAGACAAACCAACAATCTCTCAAACATTAAAGCTAGCAGCAAAGGACTATTCCCGTTTAATTGTTCATCGTATTTTACTTGATTATTTGAAACATGGGTATATATTGTTTATTGTATTTTCAGGTTCAAACTTTTCAGATTCAAAATTTAAAAACAAATCACCTGTACACGTCTAGTAATTCACCGAGACACTTACTTTACGCATTCCTACGGATGTGAGAAATCCCGGCGACACAGTGAAGCCCTCATCCTCGGGAAAAGGTATCTTCCCCCTCGAGTGTACAACTATTCGTGCCCCGGCCTCTGGTGATATGGACGGCGTGTATTCGTTCTGTTCGATGAACATCTCCAGAACCAATCCTTCAATCGAAGAAAAATAATCCCGTCCCATGACTGATCTATTGCAAAGGATGTGGTACAGATTATTCGTGCCCGACAGTTCTACCCTGGTCTCTGATCTTGAAATCTCACTTTCACTATATCATATTCTGCAATAGCCAAGCTTAACATGATGGGTTGTGTCCTCGAAGTCATAGACCCAGCATACAACTGCACATGTCGCAAGCGATCATTTTTCTCAATAGCTCTCTCTTTAAGGTGGCTCCCTGGTTTAGATGCAAAGTCATGTCATTTTTCTCATATTGTTTGCATATCTCAGGAAGTCCATCCTATATCAGAAAATGATATAAAAATTGAGGCATAGCGTATTACTTTTTTTTCTAATTTTCTGCTTGCATAACGTGTACATGTGGCAAATTGGTACAGTACGATTACTATGTAAAACACCCAATACTTAAGACATAATTGTTTTCAGAATATTTAAAAGTCATGTCGATTTTCTCATTTTTTTACTATGTATTCCTTGAAGTATGTAGTTTTTTAATAACTCAAATATAAGGTAGGTCGCCATCCAAAAAAGGGCATGAATAGGGCTCCGAATCTACCTATTCCCACACTTTTTCCCGCCATTTTGCATGAAGTCGACAAATGCCACGCCAACAAAGAGTTTGCCATTCGACGTCATGGCGTCCCAAGAGTTGCTTAGTAAACACAGCATGTCATCGTATCTCATTCTATCCATTCACGCACAAGAGTACGATTACAAGGGAGGTAATTGTTATGCGCAAAAAGCTGCGCAGAACAGCCATTCTTGTAACCAGGGAGCCACCTTAAACGGACTAAGCTTCATCCGCCTCCACTAAGCCTCATCCGCCGCCACCGGTGTAAACTCTAGAAACATTTGTAACGCCTCCATTGGTTCTCCAAGAAACTGACTCGATCCGTTCACGGTTATGTCATAGTAGCACTCGAACACGAACAGCCAACAGATATGAAGACAGATTTCGTTTTTGGAGACTGTTAAGATTGGCATTTGCTGTTCATCCATCACAAACTAAGATGGATTAAAAATTCTAAGCATTTCTGATACGTTGCATTGTGTGCTTATTTTCTCTCCTGGCGTAACGCAACAACATTGGTCAAACATATCTCTATACGTCTTATTAAAAGCACTCATTTAAATGTAGAGCCACGTACATTGAAGAAAGTAAAGCATATCTGTTATACAGACAGTAATACAGCCCTGCCGAAAACATCTACATGTATGCGAACACAACTAACTTTACACTTTAGTAAGCTTACCATACAACGGCCCAGGGCTACTCGTCTTTAGGCCCGAATCTGTGTCCGACTTGTTGACAACAGCATTAAAGGTGAAACAATTACCATATTTGTAGTTCACAAACGAAGTGAAGTTCCTGTAAATATATACACTAATGGCATTAGAACGTAGGGGACATATATATCCAATTGTGTTTGGGGTGTCATTTACATGGCAAAGCAAAAAATACTTGTCCTGGATGGGCCAGCCGCTTTCGAGACTCGAACAAGCGCCCTCAGATTTTGGCACCAAATCGCGATCTGTAAATGCAAGCGCTCTAATTCGCGCGAACGGGACTGGCCCGTCTAACACACGTTTCACAATGAAAGTGACATTCATAAACTAATTGGATATATTCCTGCAAAATAAGTGAATAAATGTAATAGTAAAATTGGGACAAAAATATTTGTGGCTTGAAGATTGTGTTATGTGATATTTAAGCTAGAAAATCTTTATGAAGCGGCTTTTCTCCTTCCGTTTGCACAGAAGAAAGAAACTCCACAGTCAAAAAAAATTCGAACGGTGTTTGGAAACATTTCTGTGACCATAATGGAAATTTCATCATTTTTTTTGTCAGGCACGAAACCAAAATGCTGGTGGTGTGGGACTACAGGCGCTCAACACACTGATCGACTATTTCTACAGATACTATCATTTTGCTGATCTCAGTCAGTTAATTGTCACGGTTCCTCTGCGAGTAATTTTGCTAATGATTATATACACGTGGGACAACAGATTTTCTTTCGAAATATGACAATACATAAGATTGTTCCCCAGGAATCAGCTTCATAAAATGCCAGTATATAGGCGTCGTCCACAAAACAATTTACATATCAATAATCGGCGAACCTTTTCATCTGTCAATTACCGCTAATTTCAAACAGGCATACAATGAAGAAAATTAATAAGTTGGGTTCTTGCAAAAGAGAAGTGGTCAACAGCTTTCATTGTGCGGAGTATAATATATCCCCATAACCGCTGTTCAATTGAACAACTAAGATATGTAAACTACATGGCCTGTAAACCGAGCAACGATTTAAGCGGAATTAGACACAATTTACGAAAAGTAGTGCCAGAGATCTTGTGCGCTTTCTAATCCATTTTACTACTTTCGACGGAAGTGAATTCGAAAGGTACGTATTTGAAATAGGTGCATGTCTTTCCGGAATCACTGGAAACAGAATTGATATGGTCGTCTTAGGCTTTCGCTATATTTTCTATTTAGGAAAACGCTATATGGACGATCATCTTGCTGTAGACAATCGCTATATAAATGACACATTGAGGAATATATATCCTCCTTCACTGGAATTGAAGGAAACTACAGATGGCCCTAACGGCACATCTTATTTAGACCTATATCTCTATAAAAGGAAGTGGGCCTTCTCTCCGGTATGACAAGAGAGAAGATTACAATTTTGACATTGTAAACTATTACTAGCCCCTCCACTCAAAGTTTTTCAAATTTGGCGATACCAATCGCATGCTGATAGCAAAATAGGAGCGTAGCGTGCAAGATCACTGGCGTTACATTTCGTAACTTTTGTCTAATTCCGCTTAACCCGGGGCTAGGGGGCCGTATGAACCCATGTAATTGAAGATTCTGATGGTACTCATATGAACAGAGACAATCAAAGCGTGACTGAGATACATCATTCTCTAGATAACGACTTTGCAACGAATATCATATGGATTAAGAATACAGATCAGCGATACGGATTTGATATTTTTGGAATATCATGATGTCTTGCTGGCATCATTGAAAACTGGTGACGGCTTCTCTCTTGCCTATGTTTATGTATACTGTGATTGTCTTTTTGAATTTGGTGCTAATTCTGTTATATAGAATAGGTCTTTGGGTTATAGACGCGGATATTCTTTAATGGACGACGGCTGAATTAAGAATGACGGACCAGACGCTTGTAATTGTGAGTGTACGACGCTGAGACCAGATGCAGATTCACTGCTGTATTTTCTCAATGTAGAATTTCTCAGTCTCTTCATCAACGCGCCTCGCAAGCGGCAGGCGCTTGTAATTCCTATCAGGACAGTAATATACCAGGGAGACCTGCATATGGCGTATACATATCTCGCCTAGTAGCATTCGCTGGATCCTGTGTTAAATTTGACGATTTTAACCAACGTCACAAAACATTATTGCAGAAACTTATAAAATAGGGCTATATCATCAAGCGCCTCTATTCGAAGTTTCTCAAATTTGGCGATGCATTTCGCATACTGATAGCAAAATACGAGCGTATTGCGGGCAAGATCTATGGCGGTATGTTTCGTAACTTGTGTCTATCTTTGTTTAAACAGGAGCTAGGAACCGTATGAACCTTTGCATTGCAATATCTTCATAGTGATCATATGAACAGTCATAATCAAAGAATGACTGAGATACATCATACTCTAGGTAATGACTTTACAACGAAGATCATATGGATTAAGAATACTGATCAGCGATACAGGTTTGATGTTTTTGGAACATCATGATATCTTGCCGGCATCATTGAAAACTGTTGACCGTTTCTCTCTTGCAGGAAATTAGCCTATGTTTATGTATGCTATGATTGTCTTTTTGAATTTGGTGCTAATGCTGTTATATGGAATATTTGGATTATGGACGCGGATATTCTTTAATGGACGACGGCTAAATTATGAATGACGGACCAGACGCTTGTTATTTGGATTATGGACGCGCAAATGCTTTAATGAACGACGGCTGAATATTGAATGACGGACTAGATGCAGGTAATTCATGGGTTTCTTGCCTAGATATCCTGTGAAATTGTTTAGGGACAACGGCTGACGGCTGACGGATGACGGATGACTATCTAGTCGCCTGCATTCGATCCTGGGAAATAATAACGAACATCTCACATTCACCACATATAAATTTTGTTATACTTGACGAGATAACATATTTGGTGACTCTAGCTACAAGCTTGGAGTCCGTCATTCAATATTCAACCGTCGTCCATTAACGAATTTCCGGGTCCATTACCCAAATACCTATTCCTTATAACAAACCAAGCACGAAAAAAAAAAACACTCATACTTTGCATAAACAAAGGATAGTTTCCTGCAAGAAAGAAGCCGTCCGCAGCTCATCATTGATGCGGGCAAGACATTATGATGTTCCAAAAATATAAATCCGTATCGGTGATCAGTAATCATAATCCACATAAGTTTCTTCGTAAAGACGTTAGCTATAGATTAATGTATCTCAGTCACGCTTGATTGCGATACTTCGAATGTTCGTATGAATACCATGAGAATCTTGAAGTACATGGGTTCATAAGGCCGGGATTAAGCGAAATTAGACACGAAACGTAACGCCATAGATCATGCACGCTATGCTATTATTTTGCTATTTGCCTGCGATATGTATCGCCAAATTTGTGAAACTTTTTAGTCCTGTTTTATAAGTTTCTACAATAATGTTTTGTGACGTTGGTTAAAATCGTAGCATTTGAGTCATACAGTAGTTTGGGGAAAAATATGTATATTTTACCCCGGCGAGCACGGATATCCCTGCCATCGACAAGAGAAGATGAAGTCCGACTTTTGATGTCCCATTCGCTGGATGTCTTCATCCGGCAGCGTGGCCACCAGTTTGGAGAATCTTTCCGTGGCCTGATTTTGAGACGACATTTGGTTATAAAACTTTTCCGCTAGCGAGTCGTCAAGCCATTCCCATTGATTGTAGGAAGAGTTAGAAATCTGTTCCGTCCAGTTTCCAGCTGAAAGGGAGTGGAGCAGAAAAAATATGGAAAACTAGAAATACAGAAACATTTCTCGAGAAATTAGCTCTACAAGAAAATGTTATCACAATTTCATCTAATATCCGGTGGTACATGTAATTTTCAGCCGATTTGTTGGACGTGTCATTTCACGATTCAACGCATTCGGGATAATGTAAATCTGGCAAAAATGACCGCAGCATGATAAAAGCTGTATCACCAGTTCTTGGCACTATTTTATTGAAAATAAAAAGGGTGATATAAAGAAATAGACAAACTTCTGAATTTGCTCTCCAGGTAATCATATTATATCCACAAGCCCCCTACTCTCATACCGGAGCCTTTATCAAGTGATCTGTTGAATTTCTGAGAACTACCGGTAAATATACATATTGTCCAATTGTTTAACGGATTCGATGTATGACCGAATATTATATAGGCATAATAGTGGTTCTAAATGTTTAAATTTCCCCATGGAGGTTAGAGTCTTGAAAAAACGACGACATAATACACACCGAGAGGGCGACGTTCTGACGTGACGTCAAAGGCAACGGATCGTGTTAAAGCAAACAAATAATTGTTATGTAGTACAAAACATTCTACGTCATATCTGCCCGATCAGTGTAATACACGATGAGGGCGTAATACGCGCAAATTAGGGCAACGTTACACGACAACTACATACAGTTTACAACATAAGATATATCCGGTATATACTCAGCTCTATTATCACAACATATACATATACAGTCTTTTACCGGTATCGTATTTACATACGCGACGTATATAAGTATATAATGGAAAAATCTAGTAAGACTGCAGATACAGTACGTATTGAATAATACACGAAATACCCAAGATATTGGACCAATGTTCCCAAATTATGATACTTTGTATTCCACGGTATCTATTCTTGAATCTTTGTTGAGCTCAAGGCCCCATGGGGGCACGAGAGCAAACAACAATACATAGTGTGCGCGTTTGAACTAGGATTGAATGTATGACATCAAACTAAATACATTATTTTTGACATATGACTATGAAATACGAGTAGATATATAAAATTAACTGTGTTCATATGATCAGACGACGACATGACGACACACTGCCATTATGAAGCAGAGACTTAGTAGTATTCTTAAATTTGCCAGCAAAAATTTTACAAAACTTTGTGAGTTTTAAAAGCTTCTTCCTACTAGTCAGGTTAAATAGAATTAAGTGCGTTCTGTCTGCTGAAGAAATAGGATGACGTACGTATATTTAAATCCCTGTCAAACATAGTATATTTGAAAAGACAGTGGAATTCTGAACAAAGATCATTTGGATAACAAAAAGTACAAAGTCTCGCACAACGAGGAATACGATAAAAAGCTCCAGTTACTACAGACAAACTGGTATAGTTATAACGAAATTTACCAAATGATATCCGAATGTTAGGTTTAAGAGAAGTACTGCTCAAAACGGTCTTTTTGGTCATTCTGTAAGACTTGCCTGTTTCACTATTAAATATGTCTGTAGATCATTTCTGTATATATAGATCTGATAGCTTGCGTTTTACATTTGCCTTGAGCCGTGGGGAGCTTGTTACAGATTGCTGCTGCAAGATGTTTGGCATCCCTATCTAAACTAAAGCATCATCAACATGATTGAGCCATGGATGCTGAAGGGCATTGCACTAGTGCATCTTGACTAGGAGATTTTACATATTAATGGCTCTAATTGCTTGCTCTCTTTTACATTACAAGTTAGGCCTAATAATTCAATATTCGACTATCTGCTGTAATTGATGAAGGGGTTCTACCAGTCTCGCCATACACCATACGTGAGGGCGTTCGTACTCCAAGCCCAAGAGCCTGTTCACAAAATTTTAAATGGACTCTTTTAATGCACGGAAAATCATTACATCCCCACACCACACTGCCTTATAATAGGATTATCAACAGAAAAGTTCAAATTGCATGCCATTTGAGAGGTGCAGTTTACCAATTTTACACATAAGCGAGTAAACAGTATTACACCCTTGATTTGTCAGTCTCTCTTCTTTGCTTTAGCAAAGGAGCCGTTATAATTGATTACGATACCAAGATCAACATAGTCGAACACTACTTCAAGTTCGACTTTCTCAAGTGTAAATTAAGGTAGATTACGTATCTTCCCACGCGAAAACATCAAAACCTTACTTGTAACGACATTAATTTGGAGATTCCAATAGAGACAGTAATTACATAGATACGTTAAGGCAGATTGTAGGTCAGCCACAGTCTCAGTCAGAACAATGGTATCATCAGCATGTAATAAGATATAAAGCTTGAGAAAAAAACCCTGTCCTCAGTCTCAATGCATTACTCAACATCACGAGAGAAAGTTTTCAGACCCCTTTTTTTTACTCAAGGATAGTTCAAGGTCATTAAGAAAAATAGCAAACAAAAGCGGAGATAAATCTTCTCCATGGCGGACTGCACTGCTGCTTTTTGCACTTTCCATAACACAGGATTTAGCTTTATCTTACATATAGCACATTGCTACTGATATTATATCACAAAAGGTTCAACCCCAATGAGCTACGATCAACATTATCAAAAGCTTTTCTATAATCAATAAAATAACACGTGCTTAAAGTCTTTTTGTAGGCTGGTCTTGTTACAAATCTTGATATCTCGATTCATCAGACATCGGAAAACATCCAGTTTTGTCTCATTTGGCTGATTTGAAGAGAAGAGAACTTAGCTATCTGTATGCTTTGTTTTCCGATAAACCAAGATGCTAAAATAACTCGTCCATTCTTCATCGGCAATTTTCGAAACAAAGACGTCTAGAAGAGTTCGTTGCTGTTCTTTACCTTCATGGTAAAGTGGATGTGCTGAGGTTGAGAATTAAGATGCTATAATATCAACGATAGGTTGTCCTTACCATGTTCCTAAATGGCAAAGGTATCGTTCGCATAACGAATCCATACTTTTGGTTTCAATTGACTTGGTTTATCGGAAACCAACTTATACTGATCGCTATATATTCTTCTCGTCAATTCAACCAACCGAGACAAAGTGTCTGAGTATTTTCCGATGCAATACGTCTACAGCGTTGTATTTGTTTCTGGTTGCACACTAGGCAACCAGTTGACAAAATTGAAAGAAAAAGGAGACCGCGACTAAGAACATTGTGTACTATGTAGAATGCGAATGTAGTAGCAATTACACAGGGTAAATCTGCACACCACTGCAATGCAAAATAACAGAGCACCAAAGAGCGAGACGGTTGGGAGATTCCTTGATGAACATGCTTGGACATATAATAGAGACGTGCAGTGGAATAGTTTACGGATTCTAACCAAGGAATTCCACCGGTACGGTAAACGAGAGATCCTGAAGGATCTTGGCGCCCACCATTGTCCGATAATTGTAAGCTAATAACAAGAGGATCTTTTTATCCATTGTTACTAAGAACGAACGTTTGATTTGCAATTTTGTTTACAGAATTTCGAATGTGAGCGATAAAGATCGAAAAAGGGACACTGGAAAACACCAAGATATAATCTTTCTAAGTTTCAGGAGTTTCAAGATTTCTGGAAACTGTTCTTATGTCGGTTATTATAGTACAAGAGAAATGAGCAAAGTTAGTCTGAAAGTGAATGTATATGTACGAAGGATCCTTTGTCTTCGTTTTGTAGTATTTTTATTCTATTTATTTTTTTGCACGTGTCATCATTGGGTACTGGAAGCGAAGACAAATCTCTTTGACACTTTGGCATGAGCTATGAAACATACTTAAGATTTTATAATTAGGAACGAATGCTGATTCTGTTCTGTTTACTGAGCTAGTTTGAGATATCTCTTTTAAGATACCATGCTCGAAAATAGTAAGATGGTACAATACTTAATACTGAAGGGATCTGGTCCGCGCAGTAATGTTGAAACTTAGAAAGTGTCTGAATCCTGATTATCTCCCTTGGATCGAAACATGCATTAGTCTACAGTTGTCGAGTTGTGAAGTTGTGTCACAAGAGTGCAGCCGACCCGCCGGCAGACGAAAGGGCGGGGAAGTTCACTTGCAACTGCGTGGACTAAAGAAAACTGATTTAAAATTTGAAGAAATACATTTAATTCCGAATTATTGGAACTCCTTGATATGGAAGGTGAAGGTATGGATATTCTCTATAGTCAATATATAGAATATGCCCCACCGTTTGATCCGCCGACTCTTGTGATGCAACGTCACAACTCGGGAATACCGTATTAATTTGAAGCGTAATTTGGATTTTCGAATCGGATCAAAAATGTATCTTGCACAACTAGGCCCCATGTGGGACCTGTATACCAAATTTCAGAAAGACCCATGACATATTTCCTGAGAATTCACGATAACTACGTTTCAAGGGGAAATTCAAGATGGCCACCTGGTGGCCATATTGGATTTTCGAATCGGACCAAAAAAGGTATCTTGCACAGCTGGGAAACAAGGGGAATCTGTGTACCAAATTTGAGGAAGATCCATGCACTACTTTTTGCGAAATCACGATAACAAAGTTTCATTGGGAAATGCAAGATGGGCGCCTGGTGGCCATATTGGACTTTCGAATCGGACCGAAAAAGGTATTTTGCACAACTAGACCCCAAGGGGAACCTATGTGCCAAATTTGAGAAAGATCCCTGCAGTACTTCCTGAGAAATCACGATAACAAAGTTGCATGGGAAAATCCGCTATGGCCGCCTGTTGGCCATATTGGATTTTCGAATCGGGCCAGAAAAGGTATCTTGCACTAGACGGCAAGGGGAGCCTGTGTACCAAATTTGACAAAGATCCATGCAGTACTTCTTGAGAAATCGAAATAGCAAAGTTTCATGGTGAAATCCAATATGGCCGCCTGGTGGCCATATTGGATTTTCGATTCGGACCGAGAAAGGTATCTTGCACAATCAGAACCTAAGGGGAACCTGTGTACCAAATTTGAGAAAGATCCATGCAGTACTCCCTAGAAATGACGATAAAAAAGTTTCATGGAAAAATCCAAGATGGCTGCCTGGTGGCCATATTGGATTTTCGAATCGGACCAGAAAAGGTATCTTGCACAACTAGACCCGAAGGGGAACCTGTGTACCAAATTTGAGAAAGATCCATGCAGTAGTTCCTGAGAAATCGCGATAACAATGTTTCATGGGGAAATCCAAGATGGCTACCTAGTGGCCATATTGAATTTACGAATCGGACCAGAAAAGGTATCCTGCACAACTAGACCCCAAGGGGAACCTGTGTACCAAATTTGAGAAAGATCCATGCAGTAGTTCCTGAGAAATCGCGATAAAAAAGTTTCATGAGGAAATCCAAGATGGCTGCCTGGTGGCCATATTGGAATTTCGAATCGGACCAAGAAAGGTATCTTGCACAACTAGACCCCAAGGGGAACCTGTGTACCACATTTGACAAAGATCCATGCAGTAGTTCCTGAGAAATCGCGATAACAAAGTTTCATGGGGAAATCCAAGATGGCTGCCTGGTGGCCATATTGGAATTTCGAATCGGACCAGGAAAGATATCTTGTACAACCAGACCCCAAGGGGAACCTGTGTACCAAATTTGAGAAAGATCCATGCAGTAGTTCCTGAGAAATCACGATAACAAAGTTTCATTGGGAAATGCAAGATGGGCGCCTGGTGGCCATATTGGACTTTCGAATCGGACCGAAAAAGGTATTTTGCACAACTAGACCCCAAGGGGAACCTATGTGCCAAATTTGAGAAAGATCCCTGCAGTACTTCCTGAGAAATCACGATAACAAAGTTGCATGGGAAAATCCGCTATGGCCGCCTGTTGGCCATATTGGATTTTCGAATCGGGCCAGAAAAGGTATCTTGCACTAGACGGCAAGGGGAGCCTGTGTACCAAATTTGACAAAGATCCATGCAGTACTTCTTGAGAAATCGAAATAGCAAAGTTTCATGGTGAAATCCAATATGGCCGCCTGGTGGCCATATTGGATTTTCGATTCGGACCGAGAAAGGTATCTTGCACAATCAGAACCTAAGGGGAACCTGTGTACCAAATTTGAGAAAGATCCATGCAGTACTCCCTAGAAATGACGATAAAAAAGTTTCATGGAAAAATCCAAGATGGCTGCCTGGTGGCCATATTGGATTTTCGAATCGGACCAGAAAAGGTATCTTGCACAACTAGACCCGAAGGGGAACCTGTGTACCAAATTTGAGAAAGATCCATGCAGTAGTTCCTGAGAAATCGCGATAACAATGTTTCATGGGGAAATCCAAGATGGCTACCTAGTGGCCATATTGAATTTACGAATCGGACCAGAAAAGGTATCCTGCACAACTAGACCCCAAGGGGAACCTGTGTACCAAATTTGAGAAAGATCCATGCAGTAGTTCCTGAGAAATCGCGATAACAAAGTTTCATGAGGAAATCCAAGATGGCTGCCTGGTGGCCATATTGGAATTTCGAATCGGACCAAGAAAGGTATCTTGCACAACTAGACCCCAAGGGGAACCTGTGTACCAAATTTGACAAAGATCCATGCAGTAGTTCCTGAGAAATCGCGATAACAAAGTTTCATGGGGAAATCCAAGATGGCTGCCTGGTGGCCATATTGGAATTTCGAATCGGACCAGGAAAGATATCTTGTACAATCAGACCCCAAGGGGAACCTGTGTACCAAATTTGAGAAAGATCCATGCAGTAGTTCCTGAGAAATCACGATAACAAAGTTTCATTGGGAAATGCAAGATGGGCGCCTGGTGGCCATATTGGACTTTCGAATCGGACCGAAAAAGGTATTTTGCACAACTAGACCCCAAGGGGAACCTATGTGCCAAATTTGAGAAAGATCCCTGCAGTACTTCCTGAGAAATCACGATAACAAAGTTGCATGGGAAAATCCGCTATGGCCGCCTGTTGGCCATATTGGATTTTCGAATCGGGCCAGAAAAGGTATCTTGCACTAGACGGCAAGGGGAGCCTGTGTACCAAATTTGACAAAGATCCATGCAGTACTTCTTGAGAAATCGAAATAGCAAAGTTTCATGGTGAAATCCAATATGGCCGCCTGGTGGCCATATTGGATTTTCGATTCGGACCGAGAAAGGTATCTTGCACAATCAGAACCTAAGGGGAACCTGTGTACCAAATTTGAGAAAGATCCATGCAGTACTCCCTAGAAATGACGATAAAAAAGTTTCATGGAAAAATCCAAGATGGCTGCCTGGTGGCCATATTGGATTTTCGAATCGGACCAGAAAAGGTATCTTGCACAACTAGACCCGAAGGGGAACCTGTGTACCAAATTTGAGAAAGATCCATGCAGTAGTTCCTGAGAAATCGCGATAACAATGTTTCATGGGGAAATCCAAGATGGCTACCTAGTGGCCATATTGAATTTACGAATCGGACCAGAAAAGGTATCCTGCACAACTAGACCCCAAGGGGAACCTGTGTACCAAATTTGAGAAAGATCCATGCAGTAGTTCCTGAGAAATCGCGATAAAAAAGTTTCATGAGGAAATCCAAGATGGCTGCCTGGTGGCCATATTGGAATTTCGAATCGGACCAAGAAAGGTATCTTGCACAACTAGACCCCAAGGGGAACCTGTGTACCACATTTGACAAAGATCCATGCAGTAGTTCCTGAGAAATCGCGATAACAAAGTTTCATGGGGAAATCCAAGATGGCTGCCTGGTGGCCATATTGGAATTTCGAATCGGACCAGGAAAGATATCTTGTACAACCAGATCCCAAGGGGAACCTGTGTACCAAATTTGAGAAAGATCCATGCAGTAGTTCCTGAGAAATCACGATAAGAAAGTTTCATGGGGAAATCCAAGATGGCTGCCTGGTGGCCATATTGGATTTTCGAATCTGACCAGAAAAGGTATCTTGCACAACTAGACCCCAAGAGGAAGCTGTGTACCAAATTTCAGAAAAATCCACGCAGTAGTTCCTGAGAAATCGCGATAACAAGAATTGTTTACGGACGGACGACTGACGGACGACTGGCTGACGACGGACGACGGACGACGGACCATGGACGAAAAGCGATTTGAACAGCCCAAAAAAAGTAGAATCCAGGACATTTTTCCCTGAAAAAAAAATTCCCCTCTGCGGATATTTTCGCCTGCGAACATTCTCCCTTCCTATTTATTCTTATACTATGGCTTGGCACGAATGTGTAATAAAGTTCAAATACTGACAAAACACAATTTGTACCATTTATTTCTTTTTTTTTTAAATTAAAATACAGTTATAACTAATCTTCGATAGAATGTTGAAAACAAACGAAACCCCACATTTGGCTTCTTGTCATGCCAAATGTGTAGTTTAAGGCAGGAAAAATATCACATTCATAGTCAAATCTTTGAAGCAAATCTTTTCTGAAATGTACTTCAAAATACTGTCATGGTATTGCAGTATAAAATTAGACACTGTAGATAGTTCTAGAATAATAGAGCTGACGTTACGATCTGTTGAATGGTTAGAGTCATAGAATTTTCTCGGAGTGGTGACCGATTTATCGCAAGTAAATGTCGATTATCATTGCAAATGGCAGATCTGCACATAGGCTGTTATGATATTGTCATTTACTATTATTGGATAATGTCGATGTTTCTGGGATGTTTACTTGGCTTGTTTACTGTTATGTGGGTTAATCATTTCGAGTTTTCTGGAAGCTTATTTTAATTGTATCTGGGTTAGATCATACGGCAATACTGTACCGGTGGAAGCTTCTTGATTTGGTAGAATAATCTCGAATGCCCGATAGAGTATAAATAGCCTGACATTCAATGATCGAGGAGAGATTCAAACTGGCTTCTATGTGGGTGCATTGGATTGTGCTACTATCTGGATATTACCTTTGCCTGAGATTACTGATTGTTGGATTACTCCTGTGTTTTGACCGCTGCGTTGTCTACGATTGAATGGTCGGAAATTGGACATTTGCTGGAACTGTAAACAACTGAGCAATGTTAATACCAAAATACAGAACAGCGATTTGTGCGCGTATCCACGGACTGTTAAAGTTTTGTGCACGGACTGTGGAGTATACACCGGTATAGCGTTGAACAGTAAGACTATATTTCATATTTGTTTGTTGTTTTAACCTTGCTTCATTTGTATATGATTTTAGTATTGTAAATAAATATTTGTTTTTTTGGTAATCCTTGACTTCACAAGGTTTTCTGTTACGTTTTTTCAATTATCGTTTAGGACGTAACAATACAATGCAAAATATATAGGAAAACGCATAAATACTTTAGTGAGGTCCGACAAGCAGCTGTAGTGGCTTGATACCAACAAAAACTGTATGAATTACTGTTCGCCCGCCTCTCTGACTGCAATTTGCAAATATAATCCCAACAATTATGATGAAAACATCTTTAATCTCTGCCACCATTGATCGCTCCAAATTGCTTTTGTCATTATTTCTCAACTATGTTACACATTCGTATGAGTGAGTGAGTGAATAGGGTTTAACGTATGAAGTCTTAGTACAAGACTAAAAAGAAAGGAGAGAATGTCCGACGAAAGAAATGTCCGCAGGGGGAAATGTCTGAATGGGGAAATGCCAAGGTGGAAATGTTTGCAGGGGGAAATGTCATCTGGGGCAAATGTCCGCGCACCACAAAAGAAAGACTAAAGCAGCTCTTTTCATTAGGCTAAATAACGCAGACTTGAATAGAGATCGTGGAAAACCAGTTAACATAATTTGAGAATCGTTTATCTAATATATTCGGTAATTCGAGTATTATTCAATACATACTGTATCTTCAGTCTTGATAGATCTATCCATGTATATATTTTTACTTCGCGTATGTGAATGCGATACCGGTACAAAAATATATATTTATATGTTGTTATAGTATCGCTGTAGTATATACCGCTGCATTGTAAAGCTGCATGTAGTTGTGCATTCCCATGGCATCATATTGTATATCCCCTATCGTCATATATGCCCTCTGATTGCAAACTGGGGCTAATTGCGTCGCGCAGCTTTTCTGCGCATGTCTCCCGCCCAATCAACAGCCTCTGTTACTAAATGAAGCGAACTTGTTGAGATTACCGAATGAGGCCCATGGTTTCCGAAAAGCTCAGCGTAACGTAGCCAATCGACGTAGGCGTTGTATATCGACGAGAACGAGAAGCAGCAAATCTGTATGTTACAAGGGGCGTTCTGTTTCCAACACCGGACTGGTGTTTGTGATCTGCCCCCAAACTTTCACCATGAACGAGCAAGTAATGTACTCCGAGCCCTGAGATATACTGCCACATATCTTGGATCTGGCGATTGCGACAGATAAAAACTACAGAAGGGACATTATTCATTTGTATTCTCAAGCCCCGAATTACTGTTAGACCAGGAAGGGAACCGTGATTTGCTAATTAAACACGGAAATACCACGGCAACCATTGTCGCGACGAGGCTCATGCGGTGATTTGATGATAAGTTTATCAACAGATAAATTATAATAATAAAATAATAAAAATAAATTGGAATATAAATTTAAAATAATACTGAAAATTGTGATAATACTGTTATTGACACAAGGCTATTATATGGATAACAACTTTTTAGTGCTGTGAAGCTGACGTTTCGTTACAGATATTTCCAACTTTTTCAAAGCTAATGAAATACATGGTACAGATGAGAGTATTTATACAAATGAGTAACAAGCAAAAAAGTTGAAAGTTGGAAGTCTCTCCATCGAAACGTCAGCTCACAGCAATAAAGAAGTTGTTATTCATAGAATAGCCTTGTGTCATATACGCCGACTTTTAAATGCCTATCAAAATACTGTTATTGTCATTTTCTAATTCAAAGCTAATTTATTTGATAAACGTTTTTAAGTTTGAGCAAATTTAAACAATTTAGTTCAATAACAAATTGGCGTTCGAAAATAACTGAATCAATTATCAAATTAAATCACAGTTGCACAGTTGCTAAACTGAAATCCGTTATTTTTGAGGAGAGGAATACTCATGACTTATTTATGGTTATAACCAGGATAACACATTCAAAATGCAAATATATTATTATTTAATATTTAGTACTATGAAGAAATTAGGTCAATGATGAGTTTCGATGCATATTTCTCGTCCACCTCCTTCACTGATTGTTTTTAGTACTTAAATACACAATAATATATATCTCGCTGAAGTAATTTTGGCTGAGTAATTTTTCAATTTTATGTTTTGTGTTGACATTGATTTGTGATGTGTTACCCTCCCTCACTGAGTTCAAAAGACCGGCGACATGAAACACAGATATCATTCGATACAACTGACCATAATATAATTTTCTGAAAGAAGCACGCTTGTTGATTGCCTGGTCACATATATCACATGTTGGATTCATTTTCCAGGGTCATCACTATAAATTAATGCTTACAATAGCTCTCAGTGTGAATCGGAATGCTCGCCTGTCAAATGTTGTTTACAATATGATCACCCGTCTCCACGCGGTGATCAGCTGTGATGACGTAATCAGCCGCGAAATATAACACGCTTATCGGAAAAGACGCACAGCGCCTGCGCGCTAAGCATTTGTATAGGGGTGCAGTCAGAGGTTGTTTACCGACGGTTTGGAGGTTACGAACTCTGATCTGACGTTTGGAGAATGGTAGTTGTGTAATGTTGCTCTAATTTGCGCTTATTACGCCGTCATCATTTGTTACGCTGGTCGGGCCTTTATGACGTAGTGTAAGCTGTTATGTACGCTATCACACGATCCGCTCAATGTGTATTATTTCACTGTTTTTCAAGACTCTAGTCTCCATGGAAATAAGTAAACAATTATAACCACTATTATGTATATCCATATATAACAGTCGGTCATCCATGGAAACGGATGAACAGTTGGACACTCTGTGTATTTACCGGCAATTTTATGAAATTCAAGAGATCACTTGATAAAGGATCCGGCATGATAGTCGAAATCTTGTGCACTAAATATGTTTACATGGAGTACAGCTTAGAAGTTAGTCTATTTCTATAATCAACGATCCCACGTGTGAATCTGAAACAGTCAAGGGTGCTATTGGTTTAATTTTAATGCTTCGTAATCCAAACTTCATCTGATGGAGATTATTTTAGCAACACCCGAATTTACATACACTGACCGCGTACATAACTAATATTTGTCCCGTACTTCACTAACATAATTTATCCCAAGCATAATTGGATACTATTCTTAAGACCCGATATTATTCTTAACAACTTTAGTTGTACCCTGTTCCTACTTTGAGGTTACAAATATGTGTATATAATATGGACAAAAGAGGTGCTCTATAGTCATAGCGGCATAATAATTACAGCTACCCATTGGTAGTAGTTAATCAGTATAGCATATATAAATTAAACAGCTGATGATTTCAACAGCTTACGTATTTAGAATGCGTTTCTCTTAAAGCTATTAAAGACTATTAAAATTATGTTTATTATATATTTTTTTTATATAATTGGGCGAGGAATTTTTCCATAACCTGTAACTCACTCTGGACGACTGCTCTCTTCCTTCTCCGCCGACGACCTCCTGGTGGATTGGTTGGAGGAGGGAGGGGTGATTGGTTAGTTGGTGGAGGGTTTGTTGGTTGTGGTAAAGTTGGCCCTGCCTGACCCGGAGTTGGGGTAAAGCCTGGTATAGGGGACTCCTCTGAAAAATTGAGATCATCATTCAAATCACTAGTAGTTATTTAATATAGAGAAATATGGGGAAGTGGTTTATTATACAACAATAAAACTTTATCACAGAAATTAGAGCGGCCTTAACGTAGACGAGTAAGATCAGGAGATGTATTTGTAACCATATGATTATCATTGAATCTATCGATCCGACAAAACGGAATTAAACACAGGTTACGAAACATAGCGCCAGAGGTCTTGTTCGCTGCGAACGTACGCTGGCATCAGTGTGCGATATTTGAAACATAACTTGAATGGGGCGCTTGGTGGAAAAGCCTTGGTTGACAAGTTCCTGCAATTAAGTTTTGCGGCACTGATTATAATTTTCACATTTTTTTCAGGATTTAGCAAACGCTGCTACGCGAGATATGGAAACGTGGCGTCAGATATATGGCGCCATAAGCAGGTTCTTCGAGAAAATTACTATCCAGAAATGGGTAGCTAATTGTAGCCATCTCTCTTGGAGTGAGAGATAGCCCTATTGTCACCATCTTTCTTGGAGTGAGAGATAGCCCTATTGTAACCATCTCTCTTGGAGTGAGAGATAGCCCTATTGTAACCATCTCTCTTGAAGTGAGAGATAGCCCTATTGTAACCATCTCTCTTGGAGTGAGAGATAGCCCTATTGTAACCATCTCTCTTGAAGTGAGAGATAGCCCTATTGTAACCATCTCTCTTGAGGTAAGAGAAAGCCCTATTGTAACCATCTCTCTTGGAGTGAGAGATAGCCCTATTTCATTGCTATAAAGGTCAAAATGCGAATCTGGACTACCAGTTATTTCCTTCAATTTTAGTGAAGGATGTATGTATCCTTCACAATGTCGCCTTTATAGGGAGTATCCAAAGCGAGAAGATCATCAATATATTGTTTGATGACTGAGAAGAAACTTTGCCAAGGATTATCTGTTTGGCAATTTTTAAATATAGACGTATTCAAATGACAAAATATGTAGGTCTGCCAAAGTGGTGCAAAATGTTTATTCATTGTGATACCTTTTCGCTGTTGGTATATGGTGCAACCGATTTTCACATACATATATGATGATGAGAAATTCGGGCAACTCTATAAACAAACAAACATTTCAAGAGTTATATCCTTTGACTTAATCACGACATTAGAGCTAACAGCAAAAAACTATTTCAGCTGAATTGTCCATCGTACTTTATTTGGTCATTTGAAAATTGTGTGATTTATTTATAATTGTACTTCAAATTCAAAATGATGTTAATATACCCATGGCCGGTTTCATTGACCTCCGATACTGAATAACGTCGTGATGATGATAAGTAGTACAGACTGCCGAGAAATCCAATACAAGTCTTTACCCATATATCCACAAACATTCGACATCGGTAATTTTTAACCTTTCTCACAAATGATTTCACTTCCTAATACCATTGTTATCTTAGTGGACAGAAATTCGTTCGCATAAGTTCTGGAATCACCTATAAATCTAGCTTTGTATGATGTTTTGTGTATTTTAGGAATCCTGAAATTTTATTGGAATATTGATGTGAGTGGTGGGCAGGGTAATTCTTCCAAAAAAAAGGAGTTCACCGATGTACATGTAGAAGAAGAAGGATTTCCAATACTCAATATTTGCATAAAATCTTTCTCTGTTGGATCAACAACGAATTTAGTTTGGGCCCCTGCAGGAATTGTTTCGGTCATTGGTCCCCGAGGCCCGCTCCCCTGAGAACGTCGCTCGACAAATATATGTAGGTTTATTGTTTTTGTGGGAAATTTAAGCCGTACGACGTCGGCATTGCAGGTTAGTTTCTCTGTGTATTCTTGCATTCACAAGGTTACCCCATGTTGAGGCGTTTACTCCATCAGACGTCCACGATGCTCATCCATTAACACCAGCAATACGACTACAGGTTTGTATTTGTTTCTGGTTGCACACTGGGCAACCAGTTGACAAAATTGAAAAAAAAAGAACAATATGTACTATGTAAAATGCGAATGTAGTAGGAATTATATGTAGGTTTATTGTTTCGGTGGGGAATTTAAGCCGTACGAAGTCGGATATTACTAGGTTTCTTGCATTTACCAGGTTACCCCATGTTAAGGCGTTTACTCCATCAGACGACAATGATGATCATCCATTAACATCAGATGAGTTGTTTGAGCTGATCTGTCATCACAGCTGTCAAGCTAGCGTATTTAATTCCGTGTGGATACTTCCTTTTCTCCACATGAACAAAAAATGGAGAGCTAAAACTCCGTGACTTTATAGTTTGCATCATATTGGGGTTATTTTTAGGCTATTTCCATAACACCCCCAGCACAGAATCATGGGTAAATTCAAGATGGCGTCCATGTGGGGTGCCAGAAAAGTGATGTTTTCGTCATATTTCTTCAACATTTCTGCGACGGCACCGACCTACCATCGACTACGTCCGCGTTCCATTGTGATTTTACGAAAGAAAACCTACACATGCGATGAAGTGACATGTTTATACCAGGTACTACAATGATCTCAACGCTTTCTCCCTGCACTACAAACACACGGACAATGCTCTGTCAAGTAATAATTTATAAACCAATATCGATCCATTAACACTGGTTAGACACAAAGGGGAAACCATTCTAATTAATTGTGTCGAATAAAGGGTTTGTGAATATCATCTGACCAACCATCCCGTTATTGATGAAAAACCTCTTCACATTCTGCTAGGATTTACAGACTATTACATTATAAAGCTATGTGACCACTCACAGCATGACAAATCGCTTTGATGTTTTACAACTACTACTGATGATGAACAGGTATCCGTAATTACTAATAGCCTCTAATGGAGTGCTTGCATTAGCGCGGCCCGAGTGTCAATTACCTCTAGGTCCATTTAACGCAACAGAAGCTTCAGTTTCGCCCTGGTTTTATCACGGCAGCTTGCAAACAGGTAAATGTGGACACGCCCATTTGGCAGATTGGATTACACACAGATTACTCCAACATGATCCCCAGTAAGAATTATGAGGAGAAAACCATTGTTGTGTTACTGTTGGCCTTATTATAGTCCCTTTCTTCCTGAATTTGACAAAGTTTTAATCGAGGCGTTTGATGTTATTTTGACATATATCTGCAGTTATATTCTGTGGTGTTAATTGAAATCGTCCCAGCCTGTGTTGAAGAGGAAAAATCCAGAATTCTGCCAGTAGATTTATTGCAAAAATATCCACTTCTATTGTGCTATTCTCTCACTTAAGCGACAAGGCGTACAAAGTATAATGACCTCACATATTACAGAATTAAAACAGATTATCTTATAGTTTCCCATGTATCGATAAATGGCAGAACTGACCTAGAGATTCCTGACATCTGTGATTGTTTTTTTTTTTAAATGGGAAACTATAAGATAAAATGCCTTCTATGAAAATGCCGTCACTGAGACGTCATCTGAGCTGTCATCTTGTAATTTGTAAATTTTATGTTAGAGTTAAACCAAGGGTATAGAGTTGTAACTTCCAGCGTCGTAGTTCCAGAGGTAAGACCTGATATTCCTAAATCAAGTCGCCTTCTATGAGAAATTGTTTTCGAAAAATTTGATTTTTGGGAGAAGTAATATACAAAAGGTCTTTTTCTGAAAATACAAAAAAATAAACCGTTTGAATTAGTTTGTGTCTCACACATACAGCGCCCAAATTATTTAATTGTAATCCTAAGAGCTTGAGTCAGTATCCATTTTCCGGCGCTAGATTTCATGTGGTAAACGTGATTCAAGAAGTTCTGATGAAGACCCAATACAGAAACGTGGCTAAGATAAAGAAAACATAATATTCTTGTCCCGTCACCCGTCCCGTCCTACGAGTATACGATATACAGAAACTATACTAGCATGATCATCACAAAGCCCGTTACTCTACAAAACGCCATACAGACGATATTCTTGCTTTGTATTATCCCAAAACAGATATCGCCACATTCACTCTTCTTAGAGATAGTCCGAATTAAACATCAAATATCAACCGACATTTCTATCGAAATGACGATTACAGTTTTGGCATTGTTAACTACACTTTTTTTAAAGTAACATTTCAACATTTCAGAAGGATTAACACATGGCATTTACTAGATCATGTGAATAATGTGACTGTCGACATAGCTGTGCTATATCAGGCACCTTCGCTCAAAGTATCTCGAATTATCTGATGAATATCGCACTTTGATAGCAAAATACAAGACCTGATCAGGCCGGCGGGAGTGTTTCGGCACCCCTAAATATTTTTCTTAACCCTTGAGCTTTGGTCTGAAGCTTGCCGCACCATATCCCCTTGGATCAAGCTCTATCGGAAAACGTAAACAAAATTCAACATGGCAGCTTTGATGAGGGGTTCATGCAAATAGGATATGATAAACTACAAAGTCACGGGGTGTCATCTCTCAGTTTTTGTCGTCTTTCCGGAGGTAGGGTAGAAAGTTTGGTAGGGGGCATGATGCTCCCCAACCTGTTAGGATTAGCTGTCTAATTCCGCCTAACCAACGGCTATGAGAGGCATATAAAAGCATAATCCTCTTGGTGTCCAAACAGACAGCCACAATCGAAGCATTACAACACATATAAGGGCAGTGGGAAGAGGTGCCGACATACTGACAGAGCCACATGACTTCACAGTATAGTCTTCCGGTTAATATATTCTGAAGAAAATATCAAGAATCTAACGATTCGTGATATGTGTTGTATCTCAGGTACGCTTTTACTGTACCTGTTCATGCGGCAACTTGGATGATATGACCACACGGCCCCTAGCACCGGCATAAGCGGTATTAGATACAAATCTAGAGAGCTATGATGGAAATGCTCTGACACTGGGGATTGGTGAGCTGTATCGTCGTCAGATGAAAATGACGGCATGTAACACAAAAGACTAGACTAAAAGCCCGATGCCGACCCAGCATCAACTTCCCACAAATGTCAACATATATCAAAGACCAAAAGGTCTGTACAGGGGGCGGGCATCGGGGACGAAACGGCCGAGATATAGTCTGCGAAACGACTTCGAAATTCTTGTGGATTAGACAATGTTACGGTTTTGACGACAAATACAATCATCTAGTCCATCATTCACTATTTCGCCGTCGTCCATTAAATAATTCCATAATCCAAATAAACGCAACATTAAAAGACCTAATTCTATATCAGGTTTAGCACCAAATATAAAAACCTCATAGTATGCATAAACATAAGCAAGCCAGAACAACTGTAATTCGTTTAATTTCACTGCGCCTTTTCATACACGAAACACAACAATGGAAACTGGCGATCACATATCACTGTTCAACTTTCAATTACCACGGCTCGGGTCACTCGGTTATTCCATATTCGCCATAGAACTTAGAACTTTTTTATTGACACATCAACGCAGTCAGCAGACTGGTAATATAGTCATACAAATAAGAAGAACAAGTTGCCAAACATGACAAGATGAATACAAGAGGAATAAAAGCAATATTCACATGACGCAAAGCTGACATAATTCAATAACCTTAGGCCCTATCAATCTGACACATGTATATATACTATTAGCTTGATATGATCCAGATATTTCACACTGCATGAATGACTTTATTGATCTCGCAGCTTTTCGCAAGCAAGCAAGAATTTGGCAGTTTTAATAAGCGTATCTGTGCAGCGGTTTCCCAGAATAAATTTAAGCTTCGCTGTGTTACTTAGAGAATGGAAGTTGGTACCCAGATTAGAAATTGATTCGAAAAAGTTTTTTCTCAGTGTAATATATTTAGGACAGGTCAGAATAAAATGATGTTCACTCTCAATGACATTACTTGGACACTGTTTACAAAGTCGGTCACTCCTATTTAACTGTTGGTATCGACCGCGTTCAATTTCCAACCTGTGTGCACTTATTCTGTATTTGCAAATAACACTTCTATATTGTCTATTAGCTAAGACGTCGGGATAAATTGGTCTACAAAACAGGCTAGACATTGAAGATAAGACAGTAAGCTTGTCAGATGACTGAATATATGAAATAGTTTCCTGCATTTCAATGTCCTTAAGACGCTGCACAATGCAACCAATCTCGACGTTCGTTGTAGGAAATTGCTCATTGAACACATATTTGAATCCACAGGTATCGAGGAGATTAGAAATATACTTAGTCCAGGAACTACAATCGATTGTGTCTAGGTACACGTCAGATACCAGAGAGCCCGGACTTTCCAGTATGTGCGCCCAGAACCGCACCATGCGTTTCAAAATATCAAATTTAAGAGGAAGTCGGCCAAGTTCGGATCTACATGCTGTGTTCGTACTTTTGGAATGTACTCCAAGCAATTCTTTGATGAATTTTAGATGTACATGCTGAATCTCTAAAAGTGTCTTTGACACCCCAAACTTCACTGCCATATAAAAGTATTGGTTTTATTAATGTGTCGAACAACTTTTCGGATAGTTTACAACCTGTATTGTTGTCTAATAATTGCTTCATTTTGAAGTATGCTTTCAACCCTTTGTTACGTAGGTTCTCTATAGCCAGTGAAAAGTTACCATTGCTTTTAAGAATTATGCCTAAATAGGTATATTGCTTGACAATCGACAGGGAATTGTCATGTATTTGGAATGAAATATTACGCGGCAGCTTGTTGGCGTTGAAAAGCATGACCTGCGATTTATTGATATGAACTCTCAGTCGCCATTTATTGCAATATCTCTCAAGAATATCTAGTTTACTTTGCAAACCTGCAGCAGTGGAGGACAGTATGACAATGTCGTCAGCATAACAAAGAATATTAACAGTGGATTTGCCGATGCATACTTCACCGCACTGATCATTTTGTATTTCACTAATAAGGTCGTTAATAAAGATATTAAAAAGTAGGGGACTGAGTACATCTCCCTGTTTAACACCCACAGTGGATGGAAAGAAGGGAGAAAGGCCATGTGGGAATTTCATTGCAGAATATGTGTCGGAGTACATGCTTTTGAGAACTGCATATAGTTTGCCACTAATACCCAAATTCAAAAGTTTGTATAGAAGACCCTCTCTCCATACCGAGTCAAAAGCTTTATGTAGATCGATAAAAGAGCAGAATAATTTCCGCTTATGTTGTTTTTCATGATCTATAATATTACGAAGTGTGAGAATATGGTCCATTGTACGGCTATTATCAGTAAATCCAATTTGGTTTTTGTGAATGACATCATGCTCAGTACAGAATACATTTAACCTACCCAAGATAATTTTGTTAAAAAGTTTAGCCAAAGCGCTTGTCAGCGTGATACCTCGATAATTAGACGGATCATTTCTGTTACCTTTTTTATAGAGTGGGATGATCAAGCCCATATTCCACGCCGAGGGGAAAACACCCGTGGTGAAAATCACGTTGAATAGCTTATGAAGAGATGGGGCAAGAGCAGAAATTCCGCATTTAAGCATTTCATTAAGGAGACTATCACTGCCCCCAATTTTACCAGTTTTTAATGTTTTTACTGCTTCTGTAATTTCGTTAAGTGTAATAGGGCTATCGAATACAGTGCGATCTTGTGAAGCATTAGATTCCAAACTGATCTTTTCAGACATTATCCGGTCATGAAGTTCAGAAACATTCTCACAATTATTAGTCGATACCTTTTTGAAATGATCAGTAAAAACAGAATGGTCAAGACTATCAGCTACAGATGCATTTTCCTTTTTCAAGTTTTGTAAAAGAGCCCAGAATTGTTTGGGATCACCATCAGTGATTGATTCCAACTGACGAAGCGAATTCGCCTTGTACTGCTTACTTGTATAGGATAGAAAGCGTCGATACTGTGAACGAAAAGAGTAAAATTTGTGTCGTATCTCACCATTCGTTGGATCCTTAGCCAATTCAGATTTCAATTGCTTTAACGTTTTCCTCATGTCTTTACATGATTGGTTAAACCACGTTTTGTGGTTATTTTTCCTCTTTGGTTTTTTATTAGGTATCTTGTATTTTAATGTATTGTCGCAAACTGGGTGCAGAATTTGTAAGAAATCATCAACCAGTTGATCAGTGTTATTTCCGCTAGAATTTACAAAGTTACTTAATAAATCAGATGTGTGGCTGTCCAGCAAAGCATCTAGATAAGATTCTTTACAGCTATCATCCCAGATATATCGTTTCGGGAGTGGATTTAGATCAGGGCTCACTGGGGACTGAAGGTCAATAACGGTATCAACATCACAAGTTAGCATGCAATGATCAGACAGAAGCGTAAAGTCGCCTACCTTAAATTTCAGTATTTGTGATAAGAACCCAGCATGGGCTAACATGTAATCAACAACGCTGCAACCATTATATTGTACAGACGTAAAACGACCAGTGGTATCACCAAGAGTATGTAATTACAATGTGGAGAGAATTACAAGTTTGACACATTTGGTGTTAGAGTTCATTTTTGTTTAATTCTTTATGTGTCCTAATCTCTTTCATGAACTGTAGAGACAAGAGTCTTTGGACAGATCAGTAGGTAATTCACCGATTCAACCAGTCGGTCAATGTTCGTACCCCGAATGTATCGGAATTTGGGAGAGGCGAGCCCTACGATTGGTTGATATTCAGATAAAGTGCTGATGGTTGAATATCAGTGAGTGAGTCGCAAATATTGTCTGTAAATTTCACGCAAATCCTTCAAGTAATTAACGCGCGCTGGCAATATTTACAGCCAGTTAATCTCCAGTATTGTCTTCAACGCGGGACTAGTAAAATCGGGCACCCCCGGTCGGCCTTGTTTCATTGAAATTGGTACTGGGTAACACCATGTTTTTATACCGTCCAAGTGATCACTGACATATTGTGATGAAACATAATGTTCTGGAATTATTCGTCTGATGTCATTAAAGTAAAGAAATCATGTCATTCAACATTGCGTGGGATGGGTTCAACTGCAGGTTTCACGTGGATCATTCAGCGTTGTTGACACACGATGTGTTGTTTACAAACATTTTCTGATGATCTTTTTCTTTTTTTGAGGGGTGGGTGGGAGGGGGGAGGCAGCTGTCGAGTTGGAAACGTACGTTATAAAGTATGCCTTTTATACATCTACCCAAGCTCTTTGAACTCCAAGAGATGATGCTTTATGCAGCTAACTATGAATTCTCTATGTATCGGGGGCTAATGCTGAGAGATTGCGTAAATATTCGATCATATGCTATCTTGAGATATCCCGAAACAATCTCCTATATTTCAGATCTCCATGAATGGTGAATTATGCGATAATTCGCCGTTCGTCCTCAAGAAGGTAAATTGTACAATTTAGGAGAATGTACAGTCCGGCTGTGATATGGCGGCGCAGTTAGAACCAATTGAACGTTCATTGAACAATTTCCCAGGAATTCCACCATAAAATTGAACAACTCTTATCCTTCTTGCTTGAATTATCTCCCTTCATGTCACAGCATTCAGCATGTCACGCTGTTCTAAATTATCATTTATTACTATATGTGACCGAATATGACGGTTTTAGGTAAAAACTACAAAGTTGAGCTATTAATATAGACCTGGGCCTATGCTCACTTGGATTCAGTTTGTCGATGGGGGGGGGGGAGGGCATACTGGATTTCCCGTATGACCTTTATTTTTCGGAGATGGACTGCAATATTGTTAGCAGCACTGAACTCACATCTCAAGGTTATTGAACTGGAGAATATATTTGGATTTTCCTTTGTTCCTCTTTCCTGGAGGTAAAAAGGAGGTTCCGTCAATTTGTCTGTAGCTTTCAAGAAGGTACTGTTGGACAAGTATCCATTTATGTGATAGCAATTTTATCTGTAATGCCAGACAGAGAGAACGCAAAGTTCCTACATCCCTATTTCCCCTCACAATTGGAAACTAACTGATGTGTATGTATGTTTATTTCTTGCTTGGTTGGATCTTCTCTTGCGAACAAACAAATGCAAGTCTTCTTCCCATATGAATTTGATATTGAAACCTTCTTAGCTGTGAGAAACGAAACTTGTATAATATCTGTAAAATGTGCTTGAACTCGTTTAAACGATGTCGTCCGCTGTACCCGTTCAATATTTCACTTGAATTGCAGGTTTCATTTCCCCCAGTTTTCTATTTCGTTTCAGTAATCGAAGAATATTGTCGATTTCTTACCATTAAGCGCTGGTGAGGTGTCTGGATAGTCATGGGTGGCGGGCGGGGGTGGCCCATCTTCGTCTTCATGTGAATCCTCTCCGCTTCCCCATAACCTGTTTAAAGCCTCTTTATACAATGGATCGTCATCCCCATTGTCTTCAAATGCTGTGAACTCATCTGCCCAAACGCTAGATTGTAGAGCTGAGAACCTTATAGGATTCAAATTACAAATGGTGACACTAGGAAATTCCAGCTCTGGGGAAAAAGCAAGTTCCATATCAACTTCGCTGGGGTAATTCAAGTATCGCCTAACCAAGTTCTGACACTGGTATGCCATATAGGTGGTGAGACCCAGGGAGACTATCAACCAGACCAATTTCTTCCACAGTGATCCCGCATTATAAACGTGTGATATGGGCGTAAAGCTTGTGCCGCTGCAAAAATCCTCGAACTTGCCTCGTATGCCCTCTCGCGATTTCAAATATTCCTTTTGGTCGCTGACAGAGGATAGCGATATCCCGGTGGGAGTTCTAACGAAACTGTGTCTCCTCTCTCGGCTCATTTTTTTGTTCGTATCACATGTAATTTGTCATATATAGTTTTCCAGTGGAATAAGAGAAACACCTTTCGAGTGCTGAAGCTCCACTAGCATTTGCGTTAAATGCTGCATGTTCCGCTGCCTACCATTTAGTTCATCTCCGCTGGGAATGTGTAAAAGAAGCCTTCTCGGCTATGTGCAAATTACGCGCACCTGCCTAAAAAAGAAATCACCGGTGCGAATCACCATTAGTAATGCGCCCCGAAATCACTTTGATGGAGCTTAATGAACTATTGATCTGTTTGTTATCTGATCAATTACTTGGCAATATTTCATTTAAATGCACCCACCTCGTCAACATTCGGATAGTCCAATCCTATCCCTATAACTAAGCAGTTATTTAGCTGCTGTAATTGCTATTTACATACACGATACAGCGACTGAACATATCGCCGTAATAATATATTCCTAATATTTTCATTAGATAATTGAATTGAATTGAATATTTAATTATTCCATTAGAATTACATTCCGATTATAGAACTTTTCTCCAATATATATATGTTGACATATATATCTCCTGCATGCATGTATATTAGATTTTTAATATTTCCATCTGTTGTTTCAATCGACCGCATGAATATCGGATTTCTATTAATATGGTTTACAGTATATAGCCTTTATCGTGTTTAAGCAATGTTACAGTAAGAACGAAAGGAATTTCGGGAGTTTCCAATAACCTTCAGTCGCTTCAAAAATAAGTCCAAGATTGAGCCAGTTTATATTTAGCTCATCTGGGCCGAAGGCCCGATGGGCTAATGTCATGGCCTGATTGTCCGTCGTCCGTCGTGCGTTGTGCGTCGTCCGTAAACATCTACTTCTCCCAAACCGCTTGACCGATTAAGCTAAAACTTGGCATGCATGTTCCCCCTAATGAGTACACCAGAAAATGTTCATGCGGTGTTGATACGATTTTAAATATGGCTGCCATGGTGGCCATCTTGAATTTGCCGGTGAAATCTTGTCACCATTATTTTTCGGTAACTACTTCATGGATCTTTCTCAAATTTGGTACACCGGTTTCCCTTTGGGTCTATTTGTACAACATGTGTACTTTAGTCCAATTTGAATATCCAATATGGCCACCAGGCAGCCATCTTGTATTTCCCCATGAAACTTTGTTATTGCGATTTCTCAGGAACTACTTTATAGATCTTTCTCAAATTTGGTACACAGGTTCCCCTTGGGGTCTAGTTGTGCAAGGTACCTTTCGTGATCTGTTTCGGAAATCCAATATGGCCACCAGGTAGCCATCTTGGATTTCCCCATGGAACTTTGTTATCGCGATTTCTCAGGAACTACTGCATTGATCTTTCTCAAATTTGATACACAGGTTCCCCTTGAGGTCTAGTTTTTCTGGTCCGATTCGTAAATCCAATATGGCCACCAGGCGGCCATCTTGAATTTCCCCATGAAATTTTGTTATCATGAATTCTCAGGAAATTACTGCATGGATCATTGTCAAATTGGGTACACAGGTTCCCCTTGTGGTCCAGCTGTGCAAGATATCTGTTTTGTTCCATTTCAAAAATCCAATATGGTCGCATCTTGAATTTCACATGAAACTTTGTTATCATGAAATCTCAGGAAATTACTGCGTGGATCATTTAGTGTTCAGGGGGGACAACACAAGTTAGAAACTCATCTATTGCAGTTCTTTAGTAAAAATTTCTTACAGCTGCTTTCTCCAGTTACAGCCAGATGAGCTACAGTGCCGTGGCACTATCTTTTTCAAAAAATTCCGTTTAATGTTTTCTATCAAATTTGAATAACGTTTGTTTTTAATAGTTGTCGTTCAAAATTACAACATCCGCATGTTCTCTACCAGGCTACTAGTACAGGCATCACTAATTACATGGAATCCAATGTATATACTCTTTGGCCAAAAATTTCAGAAATGTCAAAAAAGCATATGTCGACAGCCATCTTAATTATTTGGTCAAAGAGAGCTAGACTTGACTGCTCAATTGGAAGTCAGGTTTCAATGAATTTCTTTGTATTATTTGCCATTTCTACCTGAAATATCTCACGCATGAAGAGTGTAATGGAGCAACTAAAACAATATCTATGTTTCTATCCATTTCAGAAAGAGCGAGCCAGTATAGAATAGTTTGTTGGGAGGTATTTGAAATTGTAGATACAAGCGTCTAGTCCGTCATTCAATATTCAGCCGTCGTCCATTAAAGAATTTCGGCTTCCATGATCCCAAGACCTATTCCATATTCCATATAACAGCATTAGCACCAAATTAAAGAATAAACAAAAAACAATCATAGTATACATAAACATAGGCTGCTTTCCTGCAAAAGAGAAGCGGTCAACAGTTTTCAATGGTTCCGGCAAGGCATCATGATGTTCCAAAATAATATCTAATCGATATTGCTGATCAGTATTCTTAATCCATATGATTTTCGTTGTAAAGTCTTTATCTAGAGAACGGTGAATCTCAGTCACGCTTTGATTGTGTCTGTTCACATGAACACCATAAGGTTTCTGAAGTACATGGGTTCATACGGCCCCTAGTCCCGGGTTAAACGGAATTAGACACGTGTTATGTAGTAATGTCATAAATCTTGCAAGCTACGCTCGTATTTTGCTTTCAGCATGCGATATGTATCGCAAAATTTGATAAACGTTCTGCGGAGGTGCTTGGTGGTATAGTCTTGTTTTATAAGTTTCTGCAATAAAGTTGTGTGACGTTGATTAAAATCGTCACAATTAACACAGGATCTAGTAAATGCTTCAAGGCGAGATATGTATACGCCATATGCAGGTCCCACTGGAATATTGCTGTCCAGAAAGGGATAGCTTTAATACGATATCGAAATTGTAATAATCTTTTTTTTGTCGTAAAGTCGACAAGAGAGAAATCTCGCTATATTTTTTATAGAGATATAGGCCTAAATATGATAGTGCCCATTTAAATACCTATATCCTGTTGATATATTGCGTTGCCAAATTTCACATAGATATTATTGATGATAAATTCAAGCAACTATATAAACAAGAAAAACATCCCATGAATAATATTCCTTGCATGTAGTAGCTACCAATTTTATCATATGCAACCTGATGTTTTCGCCATTGAATGTAAATTAGCCCTACCAGGCCACTGTACCAAACTTTCTATACTATCGGAAAAATGAGAAAACATTAGAAGGTGACACTCCGTGACGTAATAGTACATCTTTTTGTGGTCGTTTTTGGCCTATTACATACATGTATCTCTTCGAGCAAAGTATAATGGGTAAATTCAAAATGACGGCCATGAAGCAGTGATTCAAAAGTTTGCGTCGTTTTCCTTCATAACGTCCCTCACAATTTTATTCAATTTTTTTGGTATACAGGTTCCCCAAATCCTTTTATTTCACAGACAACTCTTTCTAATTAATTCGGTAGTTTAGGCAATGAAAGTAGCAAATATAAAATGTGACGGAGAAATCAACCAAAAATGCATTTTTCGAATATAACGTCACTGTGACGTCATCGTTGCGGTGGTTTTGACTTGTTTTACATTTCTGGTAGAAATATATATACAAATGTGTAGGGGTTGATCGAAATGCCCCCTCCATCCCGTCTCCATCCCTGCCAGGCCTGGGTAGGCCTGAAATCATCCATGCCAGATAACAAAGAATTTCTACCATCGTTCGTCATTTATCATAGAACTTTTGCAATCTCTATTCTATACAAACTTTCTATTAAAGATGATATTTCTAGCCCACCGTCAGCCAGTCAGTGCCTCCGTAAACAATTCTTGTTATCGCGATTTCTCAGGAACTACTGCATGTATCTTTCTTAAATTTGTTGCACAGGTTCCCCTTGGGGCCTGGTTGTGCAAGATACCGTTTCTGGGCCGATTCGGAAATCCAACATGGCCACAAGGCGGCCAACTTGGATTTCCCTATGAAACTTTGTTATCGCGATTTCTCAGGAACTACTGCATGGATCTTTCTCAAATTTGGAACGCAGGTTCCCCTTAACGTCTAGTTGTGCAAGATACCTTTTCTGTTCCGACTCCAAAATCCAATATGGCCACCAGGCGGCCTTCTTGTTACACAGTTCCCACATGGGGCCTACATGTAGATGTGCAAGATACCTTTCTGGTCCGATTCGCAAATCCAAGTAACGCTTCAAATTAATAAGATATTCCCGAGTTGTGATGTTGCATCACAAGAGTCGGTGGATCAAACGGTGGGGCATATTCTATATACTGAGTATAGAAAATATCCATGCCTTCACCTTCTATATCAAGGAGTTCAAATGATTCCGAATTAAAATGTATTTCTTCAAATTTTAAATCACTTTACTTTAGTCCATGCCGTTGCAAGTGAACTGCCACATCGTTTCGTCTGCCGACGGATCGGTTACACCAAGGGATGTCACTCTTGTGACGCAATGTCACAACTCGACAATTGTAGACTACTGCGTATTTCGATCCAAGGGAGATAAATGTAATCAGGATTCAGACACTTTCAAAGTTTCAACATTACTGCACGGACCGGATCCCTTCAGCATCAAGTCGTGTACCATCTTACTATTTTGGAGCATGGTATCTTAAAAGAGATATCTCCAACTAGCCGAATAAACAGAACAGAATTAGCATTCGTTCTAATTATAAAATCTCAGGTACGTATGTTTCATAGTTCATGGCAAAGTGTCAAAGAGATTGTCTTCGCTTCCAGTACCCAATGATGACACATGCAAAAAAACAAATACTACAAAACAAAGTCGAAGGATCCTCCGGACATTTACTTTCAGACTAACTTTGCTCATTTCACTTGTACTATAACAACCGACATCAAGTACAGTTTCTAGAAATCTTATAACGATAATATCTTGGTGTTTTCCAGTGTACCGAACTTCTGCAAACAAAATTACAAATCAATCGTTTGTTCTTAGTAACAATGGACAAAAAGATCCTCTTGTCATTATCTAACAATTGCCGGACAATGATGGGCGCCAAGATCCTTCGGGATCTCTCGTTTTTATATTAGGACTATTTCTATAGCCTTTTCTATTACACGTCGTCTCGAGTTTGTTGATTGTCTTGGCTTAATTGATCATATTTTGGTGAACATGATGTTACCCTCGCTTCCGAACAGAGAATGTGGCCGTACAACTCTACCATGATTTCAAGAAATACAATTTTCATATCGCTAACAGTAAGCACGATTGGATCTGACTCGCTTCGGGGTTTTTTAAACTGTCCATGTCATGTGTAAATTCAAAATGGCGACAATGAAATGCGTTTTCTGTTTTTCACAATGTTCTTGCCTAAAAAGGCTTGAAAGTAACGTAGTTCGCACAAAATAAAACTAAAGTTTTTACAGAAAAAAAAATCGACCCCCCTCTCAGAAATGACGTCCAAATATGAGCCAAGAATAACTTCCGAGAAGATGCAAACCGCATCTGTTTGAATGCACATATCCAATAAGGAGCTTTCCTGATTTATACAGTATCGTTCATATGAACACACCAAGCAATTTGCTAGCAATTTCTAACTTGATAAGTGAATTCATCACGTAATAGCCACACGTGAGCATCCATATAACACTCAATGTGGAAACTGAATGTTACATTAACAGGTTGGTGGAAATTACAACACATATAAGGGAAGTGGGAAGAGGTGTCGACATACTGACTGCGTTACATGACTTCACAGAATAGTCTTCTGGTTAACCTATTCTAAAGCACATACCAAGAATCTAACGATTCGTGATATGTGTTGTATCTCAGGTACGCTTTATTGTACCTGTTCATGTGGCAACTTGGATGATATGACCACACGGCCCCTAGCACCGGCATAAGCGGTATTAGATACAAATCT
>JAVTVY010012872.1:0-49997 GCA_036873755.1 Hanleya hanleyi
TGTGAAGGTGCAATGTGTCGCTGCGTTGATGCCGGCGAGTCCCATCTAAAAATAAAATGCCCCATATGCAGGAAACATGTGGGAGGAGTGAAGCGAATATACCGTGCATAAGTGTGTCGTATCACACTATCAAAGGCCCTTTTGAGGGCCAACCCATCTTTCCGAAAGAGAAAACTTCTTTCATAAGCACACCAAAATAACATCAGCTCCCATCATCCTTTTTCCCCCAAAAAAATTTTTTTTTCAAAAAAAAAAAATCTTCACACACAAGGTGAACATTTTTTTATTTTTGAGGTAGTGGGTCGAGTGAGGTATCAAATTGAAGCTGACGTGAAATGCTTCACATTGATACCTCACTCGACCCCATTGGACCACTAGGGCCTCCCCTAACTCCAAAAAAGGCTATTTTGACGATCGATATCAACACCTTGTGTATGAAGATTTTTTTATTTTGGAGGTAGTGGGTCGAGTGAGGTATCAAATTGAAGCTGACGTGAAATGCTTCACATTGATACCTCACTCGACCCCATTGGACCACTAGGGGCGCCTCTAACTCCAAAAAAGACTATTTTGAAGATTGAAGATTGATATCAAAAATATCAAGATATCAAAATAGCCTTTTTGGGATTAGAGGCGTCCCTAATGGTCCAATCGGGTCGAGTGAGGTATCAAATTGAAGGTGACGTGAAGGAGCATCTGATAGACTGGGTGTGGGCTTGAATTAGGGTGATTCTGCGCATGCGCGAAGGCCGAAGGCTATGAAAATAGCCTTTTTTGGAGCTAGGAGAGCCCCTAGTGACCCGATGGAGCCGAGTGAGGTATCAATGTGAAGGTGAGATGAAGGGCCATCTGATGGACTGATTTTTTTTTAAAAAATTTTCAAAAAAAAAAATTTCAAAAAAAAAAAATCTTCACACACAAGGTGAACATTTTTTTATTTTTGAGGTAGTGGGTCGAGTGAGGTATCAAATTGAAGCTGACGTGAAATGCTTCACATTGATACCTTACTCGACCCCATTGGACCACTAGGGGCTCCCCTAACTCCAAAAAAGGCTATTTTGACGATCGATATCAACACCTTGTGTATGAAGATTTTTTTATTTTGGAGGTAGTGGGTCGAGTGAGGTATCAAATTGAAGCTAACGTGAAATGCTTCACATTGATACCTCACTCGACCCCATTGGACCACTAGGGGCGCCTCTAACTCCAAAAAAGACTATTTTGAAGATTGAAGATTGATATCAAAAATATCAAGATATCAAAATAGCCTTTTGGGGGTTAGAGGCGTCCCTAATGGTCCAATCGGGTCGAGTGAGGTATCAAATTGAAGGTGACGTGAAGGAGCATCTGATAGACTGGGTGTGGGCTTGAATTAGGGTGATTCTGCGCATGCGCGAAGGCCGAAGGCTATGAAAATAGCCTTTTTTGGAGCTAGGAGAGCCCCTAGTGACCCGATGGAGCCGAGTGAGGTATCAATGTGAAGGTGAGATGAAGGGCCATCTGATGGACTGATGTGGGTTGAACTATCAGCATTCTGCGCATGCGCAAGAATGAAAATAGACGTTTTTGGAGCTATTTGACTATTAAAAAGGGAAAAAAGAATGAACACTAAGCATTTTTTTTATTTTCTACTATTTTTTATTAACACACAATGAACGTATTCACAAGGGTATTGAATTTAATACAATTATAGCTGAGTATTGAATTTTTTAATACAATTAACAGTGAAAAAAACTCTGAATTTTGAATACAATTTATACGCTCTCCAGATCAATAAATGTGTATGGTAAATGTTTTCCTTGTTCTCCTCAATAGTTCGTCAACAAGACTTGTTTGAATTCATCATCATCTTTCTGTCCTTGGTGCACATAGATGTACGTCACAATCTCTTCACGTGGGGTTTTGGAAGGACAAGCCGCTACCACTGCCATGGCAATTTGCGCCTCGGTCACAGCCTGTAGTGCTTCAGTGAGGCTCGCGTATGAGGCTACCAGAGTGTTCATGTGAGGTCTGATGAGCTGCAGGACTGTGTCAATGTACTTCTCATATATATAGTTCGACACTTGGTAGGCCAGAGTTTGACGAATTGTACTGGCAAGACTCTGCAACTCCCGCCAGGCCGTTAATTTCAATGTGACACCTTGAGGACAAGCAACCAGCTCTTGTGTATCTAATCGTTTTCGCCATTTTCGAATATGCACGAGGAGCTGGTCGTTGAAATAAGCACAACTCACAAAGATGTCGTCACCCACAGGAAATTTCGCTTCGTTATTCCCCTGGTCACGAATAACCGCATCGATGGCGTAATCAAGGGTCTCCAGTTTTTGCCAGGTGTCCAAGTTCATGGCAATATGCTTACCAGGTCTGTCGTTAAAGCCCGCTGCATTAAAATGCACTTCTTCGTCTTTTACACTGACCGTTAAATAGGGTGAGAGCTCCCAAATGTCCTTGTGGGCTGCCTGGTGAGCCGCTTCGATCAGATTATTGATCTCCTGGACAGACAGAGGAAGTTCTTGTTTCACAGGCACTTGCTGGGGTACTACTGGCTGCTCAGGTATTACTAACGGTGTTAGACGGGGGCGTTTGGGACGTCCAGCACGTTTAGCACTCTCTGAGCTAGTACGTTTGCTAGCTGTACGCTCTTCGGTAGTGTCCACCACTAACATATCATCATCTGGTATAACGTCGTCGTCGGCTTCAAGTAGATCTGCTAGTTCGCCATTTCCCGTGATCTTCAACGCCGCCACGAAGGATAGACATCCATAGTAGGTAAAGTGCGGTACATCATCGATGAGAGCTCTGTTTCGTGCTGAAATGGTTTTCTCCGCCATGATTTCTTCGACACGCTGTTCCAGGAGTATGTTTTCCTCCCCCACAAGGAAATCACATAAGTCACCCACACGCTCCATCTCATCAATCAGACGAAGACGGTACTTTGCAAGCCTGGCTAAAAATAATGATGATGATGACGCCATGACTATGGGCTGGTGAAAAACTATTACGGAGTAATAGTCTAGTGAATTGGCACTGGTAAAATCGAAAAAAGTATGTCTCATACAAGCGGATAGGCAAGTAGGCAAACTGGTTGGATGACTGACTAGAGGTGAAGCAAGCAGGCAGGCAGGCAGGCAGGCAGACAGGTAAGTCACAGTGCTACGCAAAAGTAGTCCAATGAATACACCCTTTCCCTAAAAATCGACTGCTTTTATACGTTTTTTTCACGTGGGTTCAAAATGGTGGATACTCACCTCCCACGCCCTTAAAACCAAACCGCCATTTTGAACCCACCCCACACCACGTCAATTGATGAGTGGGGTGGGTTCAAAATGGCGGATACTCAACTCCCATTCACGTAAAAACAAGCCGCCATTTTGAACCCACCCCCACTCACACCAGTGACTCACCCGGGTGAGTGGGGTGGGTTCAAAATGGCGGCACCTTATTTTACACACACAACACCACAAGCCGCCATTTTGAACCCACCCCACTCACCCAGGTCAATCAGTGCACGGGGTGAGTGGGGTGGGTTCAAAATGGCGGACTTTAAGTTGTCTATAGAAAATATGGGGCCGCCATTTTGAACCCACCCCACTCACATAACTGATTGACCTGGGTGAGTGGGGTGGGTTCAAAATGGCGGACTTTAAGTGGTCTATAGAAAATAAAGTAGCCGCCATTTTGAACCCACCCCACTCACATATAGGCCACGCCCCCTCATCACGCATGCGCACAGCCACACTTATGACGTCACACCAAGTTCTGCGCATGCGCAGTGAGACGCTACCGGACTGAAAGACTCCTTGTATACTACTCACCTCGCCTGATCCATTGTAAGGGGTAAAAGCGCCCTCTCAAAGCTGAAAGGGTATACCAGAAAAGAAGAAAAAAACTAGGAGGTATCGGGCGTGTAAAATGTCGAAGACCTGTTCCGGTCTATTAACGCTCAATTAAAATGGACTTTGTTCTATAGGATAATAAAACAGATCTCGACAGTTGTTCAGTCGGGAGTATATGGTACCTATCGGCGAAAAGATACACGTGTCTGGGAATCTGACATTATAGACCTCTGTATTTGTCAGACCATGATATGAAATGTCCGCGAAATCTAAAATTATAACCCCGTGTACTTCTCTTCATAGCATGTGTATACACCTCTTCGCCTCGTATCCTTTCTTGGATAGATAAGAAAAAGCATCAGTACCTCTAAGTAAGCCCGTGAGGACTCATTTCGGTTTCATTTTCAGTAAGGAAGAAATCTTTCGCCATGACTTAAGCTCCATCACTAACAATATTTATTATGTAGGAAAATGCTGAGGTTAAACTCAAGCACTTCCACTCGGACTGCGAGGCAAAAGTAATTGCGAATTAGAAAGATTTATGTTTTTTCGCGATAGATGAACAGATTGCGTCGCTTCTGTAAACGAAGCCATAACAAAGACAGCAATGTTGGTTGTTCTATGCGAACTCAGTCAGACAAATCATGAAAGTTAAGAAAAACAAAATTCAAATACCGTGACAATCCGATAAATCCGACCGCAAAAGCCTTCTCGTCCTTTCCATTCAAACTTCAACAGTATTGTATAAAGGCGAAATTTGGTCGCACTTCTGTTGATACGGAGGGAAAATGGTCGGAGGAAAAAGAGAAGAAAAATGGGAGATGTTTGACCTATGATATTTGACCTCGGGTTACTCTGTCCACGTAGAGAAAGGACTTCGGTCAAGTGATGGGTTGTGTGAATGAAAAAATTATGAATTTTCCCGGATCGCTAAAAAGCGGAAAGAACGGACTTTACGATAAAAACAGGGGAAATTTCACTCACCTAGCTCTAGGTGGGGCAACATTGATCCTAATGGTCGGGAATGCTCTCGACGTGAAAGCAGAGCGAGTTTTAAAGAACGTCATCGACGTCCAATTATATTATCATCGGATTCTGCATAGCCACGAAATAATAGACATCAGACTTATTCTCTCGAAAGAGAAACAATCAATAGTCTGGAATAACGTCAGGGAATATAGGAACACTATTCTCTACCCGCCGATAACACCAGTCCTAAGGCGGTAACACCCGTTAACGCTCGCCACCGTCAGTATGAACCCCCGTTAGCGCACGCCAACGCACGCCAACGCCCATCTTGACGCCCGTCGACGCCAGAGAGAGAGAGAGAGAGAGAGAGAGCGAGAGAGAGAAACCTCGCGTTTCGTAAATTGTACCGCGCCGGATGTTACATCATACCTATGGTCGGTGAGCCGTTATGGGCATGTTTACAGGTCATTAAACTACAGAGTGACATTAGTCTGAAGCCCCCTCTAATCAGTGTACGATGCAAAGCCCCTCAATGTCGTACTTCAGCACCATTTCGGCCATCTTCGTCATCTTTTCGTTTTCTCAGTGTTCAATGAGAACCCATCGTTGATACGTTATACGTCAGAAGCACCGTCGTATATTTCCGTCATTTTTCTCCTTTATCTTTGTCCGAAAATAAGCAGTCATAGTTATGCGTCAGACTCGCTTTCTGTCAGTGCGGGATACCCCAATGGCAGCATGTCCTTGAACAGCTGTTTTTGCATTTTGACAGCGTTTTTCAGAGCCTCCCTGGTGGGTAAACACATATCTTCTTCTAACTAGCGCTTCGTTTTCATGATGGACCTATGATTATGATCTCTCTTCATTTCAATAGGAAATAAGTTATACTGTTCGTAGAGGGTAGCATGTCGATGTACGCCCGCTGTATTGCCTCTTCGTCCGGTCCCTCTGCTTCGATAGTCTCGGCGTGTGCATCAATAGCCTCATTCACAATGAGATCCCAAAATGACGGTTCGCTGCTGACCATATCTAAATCGTTCAAGTTCTCGCCTTCGCCGGTCGAGCTATCATTGTCCGCGTCGGAGGATGAGCTCCCATTCTGGGGCGACCGAACACTGTCGGCGTCAGAGGACGAACATTCAGTATCCGTACCAGGTGACAACACCACACTATCCGTACCGGCGGACAGGCCCTCAGTTTCCCCTTCAGCCTCTTCATATCCGTGAATATTTCTCTTGTGTCTCAGCATGTCGTAGTACCTGGTGAACTTCCGATCACAAATAGAGCAAGTCATGTTGCCGTGTTGAACGACACTGGAGAACTGCGTTAGTCTTCAGACAGCGTTGCTTATATGGATGGGCATCAAAGCGAGAGGAATTTCGGCGTTAAAGAATTTGAGCGCATGCGCACTCGTCAGGAAGGGCGGTTGGACGATCGGTTATGCGTTATGGCTTTATGTTAGGGCGTTAAGGCGTTCAGATAGAACCTTAAGCTCTTGAGACGGCGTTAATGGGCGTTCAGATGAAGGGTGGCGTACGTTAACGGGCGTTAACGCCCGTTAACGCACGCCAACGCCCGTCTTAACGCCCCCCAACCCCGTCGACGGCTAGGTCTCTCTCTCTCCCTCTCTCTCTCTCTCTCCCTCTCTCTGGCGTCGACGGGCGTCAAGACGGGCGTTGGCGTGCGTTGGCGTGCGTTAACGCCCGTTAACGTACGCCACCCTTCATCTGAACGCCCATTAACGCCGTCTCAAGAGCTTAAGGTTCTATCTGAACGCCTTAACGCCCTAACATAAAGCCATAACGCATAACCGATCGTCCAACCGCCCTTCCTGACGAGTGCGCATGCGCTCAAATTCTTTAACGCCGAAATTCCTCTCGCTTTGATGCCCATCCATATAAGCAACGCTGTCTGAAGACTAACGCAGTTCTCCAGTGTCGTTCAACACGGCAACATGACTTGCTCTATTTGTGATCGGAAGTTCACCAGGTACTACGATATGCTGAGACACAAGAGAAATATTCACAGATATGAAGAGGCTGAAGGGGAAACTGAGGGCCTGTCCGCCGGTACGGATAGTGAGGTGTTGTCACCTGGTACGGATACTGAATGTTCGCCCTCTGACGCCGACAGTGTTCGGTCACCCCAGAATGGGAGCTCATCCTCCGACGCGGAAAATGATAGCTCGACCGGCGAAGGCGAGAACTTGAACGATTCAGATATGGTCAGCAGCGAACCGTCATTTTGGGATCTCATTGTGAATGAGGCTATTGATGCACACGCCGAGACTATCGAGGCAGAGGGACCGGACGAAGAGGCAATACAGCGGGTGTACATCGACATGCTACCCCGAATAAGAAAATCTGCTATGACCCTCTACGAACAGTATAACTTATTTCCTATTGGAATGAAGAGAGATCATAATCATAGGTCCATCATGAAAACGAAGCGCTACTTGGAAGAAGATATGGGTTTACCCACCAGGGAGGCTCTGAAAAACGCTGTCAAAATGCGAAAACAGCTGTTCAAGGACATGCTGCCATTGGAGTATCCCGCACTGACAGAAAGCGAGTCTGACGCATAACTATGACTGCTTATTTTCGGACAAAGATACAGGAGAAAAATGACGGAAATATACGACGGTGCTTCTGACGTATAACGTATCAACGATGGGTTCTCATTGAACACTGAGAAAACGAAAAGATGACGAAGATGCCCGAAATGGTGCTGAAGTACGACATTGAGGGGTTTTGCATCGTACACTGATTAGAGGGGGCTTCAGACTAATGTCACTCTGTAGTTTAATGACCTGTAAACATGCCCATAACGGCTCACCGACCATAGGTATGATGTAACATCCGGCGCGGTAAAATTTACGAAACGCGAGGTTTCTCTCTCTCTCTCTCTCTCTCTCTCTCTCTCTCTCTCTCTGGCGTCGACGGGCGTCAAGACGGGCGTTGGCGTGCGTTAACGGGGGTTCATACTGACGGTGGCGAGCGTTAACGGGTATTACCGCCTTAGGACTGGTGTTATCGGCGGGTAGAGAATAGTGTTCCTATATTCCCTGACGTTATTCCAGACTATTGATCGTTTCTCTTTCGAGAGAATAAGTCTGATGTCTATTATTTCGTGGCTATGCAGAATCCGATGATAATATAATTGGACGTCGATGACGTTCTTTAAAACTCGCTCGACTTTCACGTCGAGAGCATTCCCGACCATTAGGATCAATGTTGCCCCACCTAGAGCTAGGTGAGTGAAATTTCCCCTGTTTTTATCGTAAAGTCCGTTCTTTCCGCTTTTTAGCGATCCGGGAAAATTCATAATTTTTTCATTCACACAACCCATCACTTGACCGAAGTCCTTTCTCTACGTGGACAGAGTAACCCGAGGTCAAATATCATAGGTCAAACATCTCCCATTTTTCTTCTCTTTTTCCTCCGACCATTTTCCCTCCGTATCAACAGAAGTGCGACCAAATTTCGCCTTTATACAATACTGTTGAAGTTTGAATGGAAAGGACGAGAAGGCTTTTGCGGTCGGATTTATCGGATTGTCACGGTATTTGAATTTTGTTTTTCTTAACTTTCATGATTTGTCTGACTGAGTTCGCATAGAACAACCAACATTGCTGTCTTTGTTATGGCTTCGTTTACAGAAGCGACGCAATCTGTTCATCTATCGCGAAAAAAACATAAATCTTTCTAATTCGCAATTACTTTTGCCTCGCAGTCCGAGTGGAAGTGCTTGAGTTTAACCTCAGCATTTTCCTACATAATAAATATTGTTAGTGATGGAGCTTAAGTCATGGCGAAAGATTTCTTCCTTACTGAAAATGAAACCGAAATGAGTCCTCACGGGCTTACTTAGAGGTACTGATGCTTTTTCTTATCTATCCAAGAAAGGATACGAGGCGAAGAGGTGTATACACATAATATGAAGAGACGTACACGGGGTTATAATTTTAGATTTCGCGGACATTTCATATCATGGTCTGAAAAATACAGAGGTCTATAATGTCAGATTCCCAGACACGTGTATCTTTTCGCCGATAGGTACCATATACTCCCGACTGAACAACTGTCGAGATCTGTTTTATTATCCTATAGAACAAAGTCCATTTTAATTGAGCGTTAATAGACCGGAACAGGTCTTCGACATTTTACACGCCCGATACCTCCTAGTTTTTTTCTTCTTTTCTGGTATACCCTTTCAGCTTTGAGAGGGCTATATCATAGATATAGCCCGAAAATATCCGAAATACTGCTCTGAGCGTACTTAACATGTGTACACCTATTACATTATCAGGCAGATGTCGGGTGAAAACACGCCAGGAACGTGGATGTGTTCATGAACAATTCTTCTTCTCACATTTCACACCGCTTTAAACATATGAAAAAACCTTTCTTGAATCGCATTCCACACAGATAGTATTTATTTATTTATAAACTATTTCAATCATGGAAATTTCCATAGGGAGGTTTGGGTAACATAGGATCAAATCGAAGGGCTGGTACATTAAGTTTATGTAGATATTCACTGAACCCATTTACTGAAGGAAATTTCACCTCCAGTTACAGCTATGCCGTATTGAACATGACAACCGATATTCAGTTACATTTTCAATGCCTGATTCGTAAAACAGAGCGGACGCGATGGAATGGCTACGGATTTCTCCTTGCAATACAATACTCGAGGGGTAGAGGCTACTGGCTTGCTAGAAGTTATCCGCTTCCACTTTTTCAAACCAAGAAAATTCCGAAAAAATATTCTTTCGTTAAAATTTACCAGTATAAGGTGCAAGATATAGCTTGTCATCGGTAATAGACCCTAGTTAGGACCAGGGGGACTAAGTCAGGAATTTATATCGGTCGTCGACTACTTCAACACCATATATTATTCTACATATTTAAGATATTCCATTTTTGTTTTGTTCTTCCCGTGTTTCTGCTTTTGATATTCGACGTCAAGAGGTCATGTGCCAATTTTGGGTCTATACGAATCGGTGGAGGAGTTTATACATGTACTCAGGCTCTGTCGCTATTTGATCTAATGGGGCTTTATTCCAAATACATGGGACTGTAAAGGGCAACGCATTCCTATTGCCACACCGTTCCAAGCGACTAAACCGCCATTGCTCACAGAACATGGGGCTACCATGGAAATACTAGCCGTGTTACTGATCTACCTCGGTAGTCTTCAGGTGTACATATAGCGAATTGTTCAGAGCGAAGGTGTTCCATGTAACTTTAAAAAAATTCTGAACACGAGTGCAAACTTCGCCGAATCAAACGTATAGGCAATATTAAAACCATTATATTAAGACAATGTAATTCCAAAATAACGAAAATATAGTAATATTAAAACTGTAAATGGAGAAATCTATAGGTAGCTGACGTATTTCAGAGTACAGCCCCAACCAGGTCCAGTCAAATCTTCCGAAAGAGAAATATCTAATTATGCGCAAACAATTTAAAACAGGAGAAACCAACACCGTATGATACCGTAAATTATTACCCGCTACAAGTCCAATGTATTCATTCGTTAATGAGACAAATCTTGCCCTATCTATATTTAAGGCTACCTTTTTATTTTAACTTTTCATGCAGCCTAAACTTCAAGTATGTGAATTGAGTAGAGGGGGGGGGAGAGGGGGGTGTCCAGGTTTAACTTCATACATAGCTCCACACACACACATCATATACATGTATCTCTCCCTTGTGTGAACCTATCACTCTTTGTTAGACATTATTCAACTACTTTCAAGGCCATCCATTCTTTAAATGCATTCATCCCTCCCCAAATAACCTTCCATTGTAACCATCCACTTCTTTGTTATATACATGTAGTGTGTTTAACATAACATACATATATTGGAAGACTATACATGTATTTCAACATACGGGCCTATCATTCCACAGAACCGGCTGTAAGGACTGTAAGGGGCAATGCGTTTATATTGTCACACCGTTCCAAACCAGTGGTCGTACTCAACCGTCGTTGCTCCCAGAACATTGTGGTAACATGGAAATACTAGCCGTGTTACTGATCTTCCAATTCGCTTGTCTTCAGGTTTACGTGTATCAGTGAACTGTTCATAGCAAAAGTGATCCATATATCGGTAACTTTACAAATTTTCTGAATACCAGTGCAAAGTTCGACGGACCAAAGGTATAGGTAATATAAGAACCGATATATTCCTACGAAGTATAGGCTACCATCTGCAAATTGTCCGGTAGTCAGCGAGTCCATTCGAATCCTTTCGTCGGCAAAATAAGGATAACCGATGACATTAGAACCTTGATTTTTTTGCATGAAGGTGCATTAGGAGACTGTTACCAGCAAGTTCTGACCTGACCTACTTTGATGAAAAGTTTTTGTGATTTTTGATGAAAATCACTAATAATTCTGACTTGGGCTGTTCCCATCTTAATACAGGCAGGATTTCAACTTGGGGCGGAGGATTTCCAAGAGCTCAGTGCGCGTCGGAGTTCTAATGCCTACTCTACTTCGTAGCTCCTGTGACGTCAGCCACACTGCCATGTTGAGATGGTGTAATTCCAAAATACCTGAAATATTGTAATATTAAAACTGTAAATGGAGAAATCTAAGTAGTTGGCGTATTGCAGAGTACAGTCCCAACCAGATATTCGAAGGAGGAACTTCTAACTTTTGTCGGCATCATTGAAAACTGTTGACCGCTTGCCGGCATCATTGAAAACTGTTGACCGCTTCTCTCTTGCAGGAAACAAGCCTATGTTTATGTATACTATGACTGTCTTTTTGAATTTGGTGCTAATACTGTTATATGGAATATGGAATAGATCTTTGGATTATGGACGCGGATATTATTTATTGGACGACGGCAGAATTATGAATGACGGACCAGACGCTTGCACTTTTGAGCACAAACCAATTTAAAACACCAGAAACACCCACATGACCAATAGTATACATTAAAAAATCATTAGGAAAAATCCCTCCAAATTAGAAGTATACACTTCATCTTTTTAAACATACAAAATCCCTTATATAATTTAATATTTTAAATTTAAAATTATAAACACACCGTTTGACCTTTTTTTCATTTGTGAAGGGGGGGGGTATTGTGAGTTAAACACATAGCTTCACACACACACACCGTATACATGTATCTCTCCCTTGTGTGAGCCTATGACTCTTTGTTAAACATTATTCAACTATTTCAAGGCCATCCATTGTTGAAAAGCATTCATCCATCCACAAATAACCCTTCCATTGTAATCGCCCCCTCCTTAAAGTACATGTACTGAGTTTAACATAGCATACATGTATTGGGGGAATATACACCTATTTTTAACATCAAAGAATATACATGTATTTCTACATCAGGGACCTTTCTTTCTCCAAAATCGGCTGGTACCAAATGATGACGTCACGTCATGTTGTGACCAGGTCACATGATGTACTTGGTTTCAGCCAGACATCTTAACTACTACTGGATGGATATATCAGTCCAAATTATAAACCGCGGTCATCTATCTTCCAATATGCCTTCCTGGGCACGACCGACACGGCGCAGTATAGCTCCACAACCACATATTAAATGCGACTGGGGAAGAAACTCATTTTTGGCCAGTAGTATCTTGATGGCCAGCATTTAAAGGCTGTCCAAAGTGTGGTGGGTGAGCTAGGCTTCAACTTCAAGTGAAAAGTCACAATATCATGGAGCCTATTATATAGATGCTGCAAACTATACCTAAACAAGACTTGAAAAATGGAACTTGTTGCTCCCTCGCTGACGCTCAGCATTAAGAGGATAGAACAAGGACTGGTTCGCTCGGTGTCAGTATAATGTGACTGAGTGGGGTGTCATGTCTGCCTACGGCATGATATTTCAGTGGGACAGCACTATAAAATGGCAGCATCAGATCTGCTCTGTTACAAGTAGGTTCCCCTGCCTCTCCCCTTCCCCTCCCTTCCCTTCCCCGTCGTGATATAGCTGAAAAAATGTTGAAAGCGACGTTAAACCCTATTCACTCACTCACTCCTAAACATTTCACAAACCGACAATCATTTTAAACAGCTTGGTATAAACAAATGATGCATTAATTGCATTTGAAGACCAAATACCCTTCAAATGCCATTTGTAAACACAACCTCCAACAAGTACGAGGTTGTCATATTGGTCTCTGTCTGCTTTCCGGCCCTAACCCGCCTGCCTGGAGCTAGGGTGATGGGGGCAAAGTACTTTCTTGATGTTTTTTTATCCTATCTCCGAAACGACAAAAAATGAGAGCTGAAACTCCGTGACTTTTATATTATTATATTGAGTCATTTTGAGCCTACACTTCGCACCCTGGAGCAAGAGGTGGACTGCGGGGTAAATTCAAAATTGCGGCCATGGAGGTACCAGAAAAGTAGAAAAGTGATGTTTTCGTCATATTTCTCCGAAAATTCTGCAAAAATTCTGCATGTTGATTCAACGCGGTTCTATGCCTTTTACTGAAACCATGTCTTAGTATCGCCAAAAAACACCCCGTGACCGAAAAATCGTCCAAAAATGCTCTTTTATCAATCACGTCACAGTGACGTCATCACTGTGGCCATCTTGGATTTTGTTACATTTTCTTGTAGAGCTTGACCCAAAGATGTGTGGTAAGTTTCAGCCCTCTAGCCTTAGCGATAGCGAAAATATACAGGGGAGGGGAGGCACTTTCCGCCCCCCCCCCCCCCTCCCCCGGCTGCGGTACACCCCAAATCGTCCAGGCCAGATAGGCTTAAAGGAGAACCCAAAACGTCTTTCTAAAATGACCTTTAGGTGAAGAAAATACTGACAATTCTGAGTAAGATGCCGATATCGCATGTAAATACTCCAACCGGTTGTCTAGATATCGGGAGTTTGAAATATAAATATGATCTTCAGGAAATTTATGCAAATGGGATTTCGTGATGTCACGAAGTGAGCTCAGGATAATGAGCTAAATTCACGCTGAAATATTCACAGAGCTATATATATGTATAATCTCCTTCAACGTTATGATTTAGAGTATTTATAGCATTATGTAAACTATATAACTTCGTTTTTGAAAAAAAAAATCCAATTGTTTTTAGAAATACGGTTACCATAGCAACCAATATAGAAGGTTCTGACATCTTAATCACTAAATATGCAGTAACAACGGTCCATGCCGTTCATATTTATTAAATTAATTTATTTTAACTACTTTAGCTCTTGAAATAAAACCCTTGGTTATAAGCATATTTCTTAAATTGTTGGTAACCAAGTGACAAAAGTGATCCAATAAAATGTAATCAAAAGGTTAATAGAATACAAAAGAATCAGACCGCTATGTAATTAGAACAGAAGATAGGCCATTATTTTTATATCTAATATCCACGCCAACACGGTTCAGTTTGATTCCGACCGAACACCGCCTACAGTTTCGCACATGAGCGAACTACCTTTTATATACCCTGCCAATATAAACGGAAAATATAAACGAATATAAACCTAGATCATTCTTTTTAACTCTAGGTCAACATAGGTATTATGCAGAATTGTAATCAGAATGTTCGACAAACATCGATTTTACTATATATGATGTCACCTCCCGCGGTGTGCTGCTCGGGCGGGAATCGTGTCCGAAAATCCGACTGGTGGCTGGGGAATGATAATACTCCAGTGAGGTGGTTGAATTCAACCTCAAAATAGCGCATGCTCAATTTCACATGCTCACTAGCGGAAGTTGAAATATATGACGTGGCTATGACGTATACGGACGCACCCTAGCACACACGTGTGACGTTCGAGCGGTCAGAAAACGTCTATCTTTGCGGTGTACACGAGACTTGAGGCGGCCTGGTCTCAGGCCCCTGCGACAAATTGTCAGGCTGATGTGAACGCAGTCTCGTATGACTGGAATTCGCCAACGAGGAAGGTCCGATTCAACCTGTCACCTTGTCTGGATCGAGGAGGTAGGATGGGAGGGACCTGTAGAAACAACCAAGGCAATAATAAAGTAATAATATTGTATTCTGCAATGTACACAGCTCTGTACGCGCACAATACCTGTAATAAAGATCCCTACTCTAGAGGTAGTTATCGTTAAGTGTTATCTTTATCTTAAAGAGAAAGAACACAATGAAGAGAGAAAGGAGTGACGTGCACTGCACGTCACCAACATTGAAAAGGTTAAAGAGAAAGACTAATAATATACAATATATACATGAGACCCTATCTATGACGCGTCACGGCCCAGTCTCGTCCAGGCTGCTCTCGTCGTGGTATGGTACGGCGTCTCTGGTTCCTCTCCGGTCGTAGGCGTAGCCCCGGACTGTATGGAACGTCTACCGTGTCTAAGGTTACACGGGCCAGTTCATCTAAGCGTTATTAATCGTCTCGGGAATCCTCTCCGTACCACTGCCTCTCCTAGCAGTAGCCCTTCGGCGGCGTCGGTCCGTACAGCACACCACAGCGTCTTCGGCGGCAGCCCCTTTCGGCTCGGCAGACCTCACGTCTTCGGCGACCCGAATTCGGCGACCCGAATTCGGCTGCGACCCCTTTCGGCTCGGCAGACTTCACGTCTTCGGCGGCCCGATTTCGGCGACCCGTCTTCGGCGACCTGACTTCGGCTCGGCAGGCCTCACGTCTTCGGCGGCCCGATTTCGGCGACGACCCCTTCCGGCTCGGCAGACTTCACGTCTTCGGCGGCCCGATTTCGGCGACCCGTCTTCGGCGACCTGACTTCGGCTCGGCAGGCCTCACGTCTTCGGCGGCCCGATTTCGGCGACCCGTCTTCGGCGACCCGACTTCGGCCCTCACGGCGTTGACCCAAGGATGAGTTAATAGGCTCAGATTGTCTGCATATATATGTGGTAATAATGCCCTGGTCTCGGGGGCGTATTATTACCTTACAGTGGAATGTCAATTAATAGCAATGATTTGTAATAGCATTCAAAGACTTGCGGCAAAGCATAATTCGAGCCCTGCGGCAGTGTAAATATGTACAGTGGATGTAAGCTTGTGTTATCCGTCACCTCTAGCCGAGGCCTGTAGGTAACTAGTGTAGGTGAGTGTGATTAGATCTATTCCGTCCCTAAGGCCGACGATCTTGTATGTGAGCAAATATATGTAATCATGTAAAATGGTATTTGTGTGATGGGCTGCAGTGTGGGATATTTGGTGCTCTGTATTTCCCGTGGATGGACATCTTGTCTTCAGATACTGTGCGTGTTAGTATCTTATCCCCGTCTGGCGGTTCGTCTCGTCATCAGATACTGTGCGTGTTAGTATCTATTATCCCCAAGCTATGGCTTAGCTCCCGGCTTTCCAACCCTTCGGCGGATGGTTCGGCGCTGTTTCGGCAGTCAATTCGGCACTTTCGGCACATTCGGCGCATTTGCGACGATCCTGTCTCTGTGCTCTCCCGCACGATGTTTACCCGCCGATTGTCTGAGACAGAATCCCGAACGTCCATTCTCTGCGTCTTATATAGGCTCTGGCTCCCAGAATCCCTTGCGCGCCCAAACATGGCAGCCTCCATAAAGCGAAAGTGTACACTCAGGCGGTGTTGGATTTCGTGTCAGATCAGCAGAGTTCGATTTCTCTCGCCCGGTTTCGATGCAAGATGCGTGTCAGGGATATTTACACGTCCCTCGCTGAAAGTTTCAGCGCACAGTCAATACAGGTAAGTCGAATATCCACCATTATCGGTCCATTCACAATGATATTTAGAATGTCAGCGTAGAACGTAAATGACATTCTCCAGGTCATGGGCATTTTCGTCACACTACCCACGCCTTCGAAAACACGACGCCCTCGTCGTGGAGCTCGACACAGCTACCAATCACAGGTGAGTAGAATGAACACGCAGTCCTTTCCTCCGAAAGTGTAGATAGTCCACAGTATAATAACAAAAGCTTCAATACGGTAGAATTACATCAGACGTTCCTGGGTCGTCACTGAAGGAGGAGACATCAGGTCCCTGCTTCACGGCACTGATCAATCACTACCGAATTACATTAATCCCGATAACGCGCGGGGCGTTTAATCACTCGACCTCGGGTCGTCCGCCACGGTCCTGTCTCGGCCTCTGCCGGGGGTAAAGCTTCCATCTCGAGATCCAATGGTGATGCAGACTGCAAATCAATCTCGAAATCGGCAAATCTCCGTGGGCGCCGTATCTCACGCCCGCCCCGGGTCAATCGAGGTCGCCGGTCAACAGTCGGCGTTCTGACGACAGTCGATGGTTCCATGGGGTAAGGAAAGATAGCCCCATATCCGACGCTATCATCTGATTCTACATCTCCATCGTCGCCAGACGTTTCTTCTGACTCACTGGTGGACATCTCACGAGCATAGAAAGGCTTCAGCTTGTCATGGTGAACAACCCGGAGACCTCCGTCCTCATCTGCAATGCGGTAGGTCACGTCCGTGAGAGCTTCCTTTATCACGTATGGTACTTCCCAGCGGTCTCATAGTTTTCGATTCTCTCCACGTCTGGGAGCAGAAATGTACAGGTAAACCTGATCTCCAGGTTTGTACTTTTGCGGAAAGGCCTTGCTATCATATACCCTCTTCTGGCGCCGCAGGCTCTTTCCAGTCACTTCCCGGGCGTTACGATGAATCTCGTCCATCTCGTCCCGTAGTTCTCCTACCCACTGTGTAGGTTCCACTTGTTGACGTGTAGGAGCTCCCAGTATCAAGTGAGATGGCAGAGAGACTTCTCTCCCGAACACCATCATATTCGGCGAGAACACTGTCGTCTCATGGGCTGTAGCATGATAGGACATCACTACAAGCGATATATGCAAGTCCCAGTCGCTTGGATGACGGTCAACACTGGCATGTAGCATTTGGGCTAATGTTCTGTTGAACCGCTCAATCATGCCATTTGATTGGGGGTGGTATGGCGTCGTCCTTGTCTTCCTCATCCCCAAAATTCGGCACATCCCTTTGAAGACACGGCTCTCAAACTGGCGGCCTTGGTCCGAATGGATCGCCATTGGAACACCGAACTTGGTCACATAGTGTTCCACCACGGCCTGTGCAACAGTAGGCGCTTCTTGATTGGGCATGGCAACGGCTTCGACCCAACGGGTAAAATAGTCTCCGATGACCGCAATATACTGGTTTCCACTGCCCGTCTCTGGCATTGGCCCAAGGATGTCAACTGCGATCCTCTCTCCCGGACAACCAGTCATCTGTCTACTGTGTGGTCCTCGCGGTTTGCGTCCAGCCTGTTTTCTTCTGTTACATACATCGCAGCTTCGGCACCATTGGCGTATGTCCGTCTGCAGGCCAGGCCAGGTATAGGCCTGCCTCACCTTCGCTAAAGTCTTCTTTCTCGACTGAATCCAACGGGCCAGCTGTCCCTCCGGTTCCTTGAACCGCATGAGCCATCTCAGCGAGCCGTCATCGGTGCGAAGCAGGAACTTCCGCCCGAACAGGTAGTGTCGAAAGCATTTGACGAAATGCACAACAGCAAGTAGTTCTCTTCTCGTCACACAGTAGGCTCGTTCGGCCTTCGACAACACACGACTGGCGTATGCCACGACCTTCTCTTCTCCATCGATCACCTGTGACAACACGGCCCCGATGCCATAGTTACTCGCGTCCGTGTCCAGAATGAAAGGGAGCTTAAAGTCTGGCATAGCAAGCACAGGCGCGGTCGTCAGCTTGTCTTTCAGGGTGTCGAAGGCTTGCTGCGCTGTGTTGTCCCATATGAAGACTGTCTTCTTTTCAGTTAACTTATGCAGCGGCGCTGCAATGGTGGCAAAGTCCCGGATGAAACGTCGATAGTAGCTGCAAAGGCCCAGGAAGCTCCGAACCTCGGTCTGCGAAACAGGTGGAGGCCAGTCTCGCACAACACGGATTTTCTGTGGGTCAGTTCCAATCCCATTCTGTGATACCACGTGGCCTAGATAAAGGACTTGTCGTGCCCCTATGACGCACTTGGACGGCTTGAGCCTAAGACCATGCTGTTTTAACCTCTCGAAGACCCCATCAAGACGCTGAATCATCTCGTCAAACGTTCGTCCAAAAACGATGATATCGTCAAGGTAGACGAGACACGTATCATAATGGAGTCCTGCTAGGATGGCTTCCATTAGCCGCTCAAAGGTCCCGGGCGCATTGCAGAGCCCGAACGGCATAACCCGGAACTGGTACAGACCTTTCCAGGTTGCAAAGGCTGTCTTGCATCTATCTTTGGGGGACACTTCAACTTGCCAGTACCCTGCCATTAAGTCAAGGGACTCCACCAACTTGCACCTGCTAAAGAATCCAGAGAGTCGTCGATCCTCGGCAACGGGTAAGCATCCTTCTCTGTGATCTTGTTCAAAGCACGGTAGTCAACGCAGAAGCGCATTTTCCCGTCCTTCTTTTTCACTAGAACTACCGGCGCTGACCACGGTCCACTGGATGGCTCGACCACTCCACGCTGTAACATGTCGGCGGTCGCCTCGGCGGAATGCGGATGGGTGGTGCACTTCCAGTCTTTATGTGATGTTGTACCATCGTCGTTCGACCTAGATCAGCATCGTCTTTAGCGAACAGGTCAGTATATCGGGTGACCAAATCTTCTACAGCCAGGGCTTGGTCTGTCTCTAGGCCTTCGGTGGATCGTCGAACCAGATCTGTAAGGTGATCTGGACATGCGCTGGTCGGCACGGCGGGCCTCTGTCTACTAGGTTTCGCACGGCTCGGCGTCGACACTTCGGCCGCACTCGAAACTTGGTCTTCCACTACTTCTACTTCACCCATACGACCGCAGAGCGTCCCGGCCTGGACTACAGTCGGATCTGAGGACAAGTTGAGGAACCTCAGGGTGACTTCGCAGTCACGGTCGATCTCGGTGAGGACCCTGGCCACCATGGCTCCGGTCTTCTGGGTAAACTCCGGTTCGTTTTCGATCATCCCTACCTCGCCTGGTAGGCCCCCGGGAACTTTTCCTGTTACAACGGCTTCGGCTCCAGCAGGAATAGTCACAGTCTCGGTCACGGCTACACGGTAACAGCCTGCGCTCCCCACGACCTCGCATTGGATGTAGCGGCCACCATACTTGACCCTGTGGCGCTCCGTGTCGATCTTGGTACAGTGGGTGCTGAGGAAGTCGTACCCCAGGAGAGCGTCCACTGTTAGATCTCCGACTATCATCTTCTGTGTTCGTGTGGTACCGTCAATAGTGATTTTAAAATCAGCTTCACCTTTCAGGGGCATCAGCGTACCGTCAGCCATTCGAATACTAGCATAAGACGGGCTCCTCAGGGCTGGTTTGAGCCGCGGACTCAGCTGCTGGTATACTTTCTCGCTCAGGAGGGAAATCGACGCCCCCTTGTCAACACAACACCACATCTTCACTGGCCCGATCTTGGCAGGCAAATAGAGTCCAGCTTCCCCGGAAGTATTAACTTTGGGAGGATTCTTGGGCGATCTCGGCGGTTTAGAGTCTTCTGTTCTGGACAAATCTGGACAATCCGCCCGGTATTGACCCTCTCTGCCGCACGACCAGCAAGTGTTGCTTCGTCCCCGATTCCCATACGTCCGTTGTGGGCCTCTGGCGTATCTTTGTGGTTGTCGCCGTGGTTGAGGCTGAGACTTTCGCATTATTTCTTCCATCAATTCTTTGATCTGTTTTCTCAGCCGAGCTTCAGATTCTTCGTCATCCTCAGAGGTTGCAGCTAATCCCTCATCTTTACTAGGAACCGTGGACTTCGCGGTTGCCCAAGTCTTACGGCGTTGCGAGGACTTGAATGCTTCTACTTCTACAGCAGAGTGTACAGCTGCATCTAAGGTCTTCGGCCGCGTCTGCCATACAAGAAATCTAAGCTCGTGGGACAAAACGCTTCTCCAAGGCATCCCCCAATCGTCCATAGTCAGCCCTCCCTGGTTCTGATTTCAAGCTGGCCAACAGCTGCTGGGCAGATCCTCGGAGGGCGACGGCCAGATATTGACCCCGTTGTGAGTACGTCCATCCGTTGATGGCAGCACAGTGGTCGAAATGGGAGAGATAATCCCGTAATGGCGTCGTTCCATCATAGGTAGCAGCCTTTGCCGCCGTCAACATCGGTCGCCTCTCCTCAACCGCAGGGGTCGATGTCTGTAATGGCTGCCCCCAACTCATGGGATCATCTCGTCCTCTCCTCGGCGGCGGTGGCGTTTGATCGCAATCCTGCTGCGATCCGCACATATATTCGGTTCGCCGGTAATCACCAACCATTTCGGCAGCCCCACAACTCGCATTCGGCTTGGCGGCGTCGTTTTCAATGTCCGGTCGTCGGATCGCCTCTCTTTCCCGTATCTGCCTGTCGGTGATTCTGGACATCTGGCTCGCCATCATCGATACACTCGACTCGAACGCTCTGGCCATAGACCCGATGGTTTGTCGTAGCTCGGCAATCTCTTCCATTATCTCTACGATCGAATCGTCGCCACGTTGTTCGCATCGGCCCCCGAGACCGTGGTTATCAGAACCAGAGTCTTTAGGGGCTCGATAACTTCCGTTCTCGTCGGGCAACGTCTGCCACGCAGGTATCGGCGACAGCACTGCGTCTAGTTCTACAGTGGACAGGTCTAGCAAATCCACTCTCTTCGGTGCCTCAAACGCTGATCGTCCGGTCCCCACTCCTCGTCGTGACTCTTCTCGGTCCCTTGGAGTTGGCGTTGTGGACAGCTGCCACTGGCTTCTCGTCCTCCATGACAGCGAGTCGCTGTCCTCTGGACGTAGTTCGGCGCCGACATCTCCAATATTCATCATGCTTGGTTTTCTAGCTTCTTCCCAGCGTGGTCCCTTCTCCGTCGGTTTCCCGATGTTGGCCATCCCACCGCTGCCACCAGTTGTGACGTTCGAGCGGTCAGAAAACGTCTATCTTTGCGGTGTATACGAGACTTGAGGCGGCCTGGTCTCAGGCCCCTGTGACAAATTGTCAGGCTGATGTGAACGCAGTCTCGTATGACTGGAATTGGCCAACGAGGAAGGTCCGATTCAACCTGTCACCTTGTCTGGATCGAGGAGGTAGGATGGGAGGGACCTGTAGAAACAACCAAGGCAATAATAAAGTAATAATATTGTATTCTGCAATGTACACAGCTCTGTACGCGCACAATACCTGTAATAAAGATCCCTACTCTAGAGGTAGTTATCGTTAAGTGTTTATCTTTATCTTAAAGAGAAAGACTAATAATATACAATATATACATGAGACCCTATCTATGACGCGTCACGGCCCAGTCTCGTCCAGACTGCTCTCGTCGTGGTATGGTACGGCGTCTCTGGTTCCTCTCCGGTCGTAGGCGTAGCCCCGAACTGTATGGAACGTCTACCGTGTCTAAGGTTACACGGCCCAGTTCATCTAAGCGTTATTAATCGTCTCGGGAATCCTCTCCGTATCACTGCCTCTCCTAGCAGTAGCCCTTCGGCGGCGTCGGTCCGTACAGCACACCACAGCGTCTTCGGCGGCAGCCCCTTTCGGCTCGGCAGACCTCACGTCTTCGGCGACCCGAATTCGGCGGCCCGAATTCGGCTGCGACCCCTTTCGGCTCGGCAGACTTCACGTCTTCGGCGGCCCGATTTCGGCGACCCGTCTTCGGCGACCTGACTTCGGCTCGGCAGGCCTCACGTCTTCGGCGGCCCGATTTCGGCGACGACCCCTTCCGGCTCGGCAGACTTCACGTCTTCGGCGGCCCGATTTCGGCGACCCGTCTTCGGCGACCTGACTTCGGCTCGGCAGGCCTCACGTCTTCGGCGGCCCGATTTCGGCGACCCGTCTTCTTCGGCTCGGCAGACCTCACGTCTTCGGCGGCCCGATTTCGGCGACCCGTCTTCGGCGACTTCGGCCCTCACGGCGTTGACCCAAGGATGAGTTAATAGGCTCAGATTGTCTGCATATATATGTGGTAATAATGCCCTGGTCTCGGGGGCGTATTATTACCTTACAGTGTAATGTCAATTAATATCAATGATTTGTAATAGTATTCAAAGACTTGCGGCAAAGCATAATTCGAGCCCTGCGGCAGTGTAAATATGTACAGTGGATGTAAGCTTGTGTTATCCGTCACCTCTAGCCGAGGCCTGTAGGTAACTAGTGTAGGTGAGTGTGATTAGATCTATTCCGTCCCTAAGGCCGACGATCTTCTATGTGAGCAAATATATGTAATCATGTAAAATGGTATTTGTGTGATGGGCTGCAGTGTGGGATATTTGGTGCTCTGTATTTCCCGTGGATGGACATCTTGTCTTCAGATACTGTGCGTGTCAGTATCTTATCCCCGTGTGGCGGTTCGTCTCGTCATCAGATACTGTGCGTGTTAGTATCTATTATCCCCAAGCAATGGCTTAGCTCCCGGCTTTCCAACCCTTCGGCGGATGGTTCGGCGCTGTTTCGGCAGTCAATTCGGCACTTTCGGCACATTCGGCGCATTTGCGGCGATCCTGTCTCTGTGCTCTCCCGCACGATGTTTACCCGCCGATTGTCTGAGACAGAATCCCGAACGTCCATTCTCTGCGTCTTATATAGGCTCTGGCTCCCAGAATCCCTTGCGCGCCCAAACATGGCAGCCTCCATAAAGCGAAAGTGTACACTCAGGCGGTGTTGGATTTCGTGTCAGATCAGCAGAGTTCGATTTCTCTCGCCCGGTTTCGATGCAAGATGCGTGTCAGGGATATTTACACGTCCCTCGCTGAAAGTTTCAGCGCACAGTCAATACAGGTAAGTCGAATATCCACCATTATCGGTCCATTCACAATGATATTTAGAATGTCAGCGTAGAACGTAAATGACATTCTCCAGGTCATGGGCATTTTCGTCACACACGCATTCAAGTCCCTACTCCCTACAACGAAAACAGGCCCCAGGGGAAGTGGAAGCCATCCCACCCATATCGAGAGGGGGGGGGGAGTAGGCTTGATTTCTGCGTATGATCTTCCGACCAGCCACTATCAACTGTTTAAATCAAATGACGGCGCTAATCTGCACAGATTAGTCTTTTGGTAATAGTACTAAACTACCCGACGTATATGACATATACTGAGTGATAACTGTATGTAACAAGCGTTAACCCAAATATCTCGCCTTGTGGGGGGGATCCGCTGAAGCTGCAGCAGTATTGAAAGCATAGATGTAGATGACATTGCCAGTCTCAATAAAAAAAAAATGTTTGGAAATAATTTCATGTTAATGTCACAACGTTATTAATTCACAGTCAGATAAAACGTTGCTGTACCTTGTAACATCAGATGACCAGTATGCTCTCACCGACGTCAAGGATTTGAACGTTGGTCAGTTCAATTATCATCGATTTATTGCCCAGAGAAGACGCAAGCACTTAAAATTCAAGATGGAGGACAGTGACCATCTTGTATTATGCAGGTAATTGAAAAGCAATCCCAGCAGTCCTCTCACCGATGTCAAGCCACTGAAATTGATTGGTTCAATCATCGAGTTAATGTCGGGACAAGATCAAACTGCTGAAATCCAAGATGCCTGGCAGCCATCTTGGAGTACACAGGTAACAGAAAAGCATGCCAACCGTCCTCTCACCGATGTCAAGACACTCCCCAAATTTGAAGTCGATTGGTTCAATAGTTTTGGTCAGGCAAGAAAAAATGTAAGGGTGCACTCCACACTTACCACGGATTCGCACAATGTGGCCTCTAATTTCATAATAAGGAAGGTCGCCTGTTTTTGACAGCATGGTAATTCTTCTTCCCTTTCTACTAACTGATATCTATAGTATCATCCTGCTGGACGTAACCATTTCTCCAAACGTGGATATAACAATTGCTTGTTGATCGCACCTTCTCGCCACTACAGTTAATCTTGTCCGTAATTGAATATCTGGCAGGCCAAAATCCTCACTTTTTCGGGAAAATGATGATTCTTTTATGGCGATAAGTTTTTACCAAAAAAACGAGTAGGTCGACCCCCTGTTTTTTTCTCCATTTAAAATTTCCGTTGGACGGGAAACACTCTAATATGCATAAAAACAAAATCATTTCGTACGTTTTCTCTGGGATGTGGGTCGAATTTGACACATTTTCATACATTTTATGGAGCTTTTCAGAAAAGTTGAAGAAGATTTAAGGAGGACTACCCGTCTTTCCTTTGCAATGTCAATAGCTCACTTGTCTCCTGAAATAGTGGCATGACTGTGCCCATCCAGAAAATATATACTTTTACAGGGGTTTTGTTAAACATTTTACATCTATTTAAGGCCGAAAACCCGAGCCCATGCCTGTTTTTAATCGCACATCATTTAGGTATGGAATGCACACTAAAGATCCATCAATGCAAGATGGCTGATGGCGGCCGTCTGGGATTATACAGGTAACTGAAAAGCAATCAACTGTTCCCTCACCAATGTCAAGGCACTCTCCAAGTTTGAAGTCGATCAGTTCAAAAGTTACCGAGTTATTTGTCAGACAGGGAATGTGTCAAGATTCAACTGCTGACAATCCAAGATGGTTGATGATGGCCATCTTGGATTACACAGGTAACTGAAAAGCAATCCCAACCATCCTCTCACCAATGCCAAGACACTCTCCAAGTTTGAAGTCAATCGGTTGAATAGTTCTCGAGTTATTGATACAGACAATAATGTCTGGAATAGAGGATCTGCTAGACAATAATATCTGGAATAGATGATCTGGTATAGACAATGTCTGACACGGATGATCTGGTACAGACGAGAATATCTGACAGATTATCTGGTACAGACAATAACGTCTGACTTAGATGATCCGGTTCAGACAATAACGTCTGGAATACATGATCTGGTACAGACAAAAATGTCTGGAAAAGTTTATCTGGTACAGACAATAACATCAGTCCCATGTGGGATTACTGCCAGATAGGCCAATCCAGTGTAGAATTATGACTGGATAAGTCAGTGCCGTGTGATTACTGCTGTATAGGGCCGTCCAGTGCGAGATTACTGCTGGATAGTCAGTCCCATGCGAGATTACTGCTGGATAGGCCAGTCCTGTGTAGGAATACTGCTGGATGGGCCAATCCCGTGTGTTATTACTGCTGGATAGACCAGTCCCGTGTGGGATTACTGCTGGATAGTCCAGTCCTATGTGGGATTACTGTTGGATAGGCCAGTCCCGTCTGGAATACTGCTGGATAGGTGAGTCTCCTATAGGATTACTGCTGGATAGGTCAGTCCCGTGTGAGATTACTGCTGTATAGGCAGTCCAGTGTGGGAGTATACTTCTGCATACGGCAATCCTGTGTGGGATTACTGCTGGGGAGGCCAGTCCCGTGTGGGATTACTGCTGGATAGGCTAGCCCTACAGAGGGTAAGGTCAGTCTCATGGCGTAACCACAATATAGCGAGTGGATACAAATTATTTTATGTGTATCCACATTTTAAAATGACCGAAAAGAATGAATTTCCAAAATACATATGCTATATAGGTGATGTAGCTACATTTTTACTTCCACATTTCTTGATCAATTATCGGCATGAGAACTGAATAAAATTGTGGCAAAATTCTGGTAGACATTTTGGCGAAAGTTTTTCGGACATGAACATGTCAGATTTCGTTATTTTTTCACGTGTCGTCTTCGACGATCTTCATCAACAAAACGAAATATGACCTACTGACAGTTTTGCACAGAACTCTTATAATATATCTAATTGTGGTTAGGCCTAAGAATCAAAACCTGGCGTGTTCCTTTTAAAGGTATGGATGGGACAGAGATACGATATATCGATCACGCCGCACGATAAGCTTTTATCCCAAACTTGAATTCCTGTGAATACAAGTAATCGTATATTTGATTGACTGAACGGAACTGTTATTGAACCAATCGGCACACTTGTTACATGACTTTCGAATTCGATGAAACTGTAAGCAAGATCGGCTCGTTTTCTAGATTTATAGTTTTTCTTTCCCATCCATATATGAATTAAAAAAAATAAAATAATTCGGCATTTCTGTGATACCGTGATTATAAACATTTAAAACAGCACTGTAAGTATCACTGTATCTTGTTTTATAGCCATGAGTTGTTAGAAAAGGGATCAACGAGTAGGAGAATGGTGGACTTTCCGAACTTGTCGGCGATCGCGATGTCTGAAAATTTTCAGAATTTACTTCTCGTAGATTCATTTTCTCACATATTAAATAAGCATGGAAATTATAAAAATGTGGATACAATGTGGATAAATCTCTTATATAGGATGTGTGTCCACATTTCACAAAAATCATATTTTTAAGCTTAAAAAAAAATGTTGATACACATCCTATATAGAGATGTATCCACAGAAATCCGCTATATTGTGGTTACGCTGGATAGGCTAGTGCCGTGCGGGATTACTGCTGCATAGGGCAGTCCAGCGCGAGATTACTTCTGGATAGGTCAGTCCATGTGAGATTACTGCTGGATAGGTCAGTCTCGTGTGGGATTACTGCTGGACAGGGCAGTCCGGTCTGGATTGTTGAGTCTCGTATTGGATTACTGTTGAATAGGTCAGTCCCATGTGGCATTACTGCTGGATAAAACCAGTGTCATTTGGGATTACTGCCGGATAGGTCAATCCCGTGTGGGATTACTGCTGGATAGGTCTGACCTAGGAAAACATGAAACATGTCAACCAAGTTTTATAATTATCCCACTAAAGGTTCAGCAAACTTTCCAAATACAGCTCTACATGTAAATTTTTGCCCAACAAAAACCTTATCAATGGAAACGTACAAAGTCTACACTGCGATAAATAGGACAAAAATTCATATTTAATGTCATATTTCTCAAATAGAACATGCACATCCTCGAATCACATTGAACTTGTGTAGCAAGTGTCAAACTCATCCAATGAAACCTGAAAGCTTCAGCAAACTTTCCATGTACAAGTGTATGTGCATTATCATTGGCAGATTACTGAGGCGAAACCCTCAAAATTTTAACAAAAAAATAATATTTCATCTCCTAAATAGCACAGGGACATCCTCTAATCATATGAAATATGTGTACCAAGTTTCATAATCATCCAATGTAACATGACAAATTCAGACACTTTTCAGTACATTTTTGTCTTACAAAAAACCTTATAATTGGCAAATTACTAAGTCCAAAACGCCATAGTTTGGACACAAATTAATATTTCATCTCATAAATAGCACAGATGCATCCGCCAATCATAAGAATCATGTGTACCAAGGGTCATAATCATCCATTGAGAGCGGACTTCTGCAGCAAACTTTCTATGTACATGTGGATATGTAGAAGGCATACAATTCTGCTGAACCAAAATCTCTATCATTTGCCACAATTTGGACAAAAAAAATATACTTCATCTCAAAATAGCACAGGTACATCCTCTAATCATACGAAACATGTGTACCAAGTTTCATAATCATCCAATGACAGCTGATAACTGCAGCGCACTTTCTATGTACAGATATATGTGCACTTCAGCTAATCGCAAAACTCTATCTATAGGAATTTTAACATTGGAGCACCCAAGGAATCCCCAGGGGTGGTACCCCCAGGTGGAATACCCACCCCCATATTTTTTCTGAATTTTTCTAGATTTTTTTCTAATTTGCTAAACCAAAAACCTTATCATTTCCATGACGACGACATCATCTTTCCGGCAAAACAGATCATAATTATTTGGGTTAATATTAATAAATTATTGACTAACTTCCTCCATTGTTGTTACATTAAGTAAGGCTCGTCAACTGATTGCAAAAATTGGTACACTAATCCCTTCAAATAATTAACACAGTCCCTGTTAATTTTGTTAAAATCCCACTGATAAAACCACGCTTTATCGGCAGAGTATATAAGGAGATCAGGTTGCTTGCATTTGTAAAGTAACTGCACCGTTCAAGAGTTTCAGATTTTGAAATGAATGTTGACTGTGAATAAAGACGGAGACAGTTCATTGGAGCGATGATGTGAGAGGGAGCTTCATTTTCAAAATACCGCCATTCGGGAGCACGAATATTGCAAATTTGGTTCAGCACCACTGGAAGACACAGTGTAACTAGAACATTGAATTACTGAAATTTATAAAAACATAAATATATATACAGAAAATTATAGATACATGAAATGCTAACACAAAACTCGAATATTAAAAAAACAATGCGACAAAATTTGGGTTGAAGCTTTTTTAAAACCAGAATTGTGTTAAAAGTAACAAATTTTGTTAAAATCGATACCAATTTATGTTGAACTCAACAACATTTGTGTTGATATATGGCGTTTAACACGAAACCATGTTGATTTCAATGTTGAAGCCATTTTAGCACAAAATTGTGTTAAAACAACACATTTTTTTCTCAGTGATACAAGAAACGAAGGAAACAAATTAACGTCTGATAATATAATTTATATATTGTAGACCAATAACATTTCAAAACTGAACGATCAAATATATATTCACAACCTTTTTTCAAATATATTCAGATGAAATGAAAATTTTCCTGGTCGCACTATTTTGGCAGTTGATGCATGTCCATTATTCTCCTTATTTTGGTGGCTTATTTATTATCAATAATGGCTGATATCTCCGTCCAGATTTCGATTAATGGTCTAAGACGATCACTATTAAGAACTAGAGCTGCGAGCAGCTATGGGTCGGCTTCCGAAATTACGCATGATAGACGATCTTGACTATCCTGACAGACACTTTGAATATTCAATTCAATTAATACTAAATCTAATTCCTGAACATGTATTTCGTCATATTCCCCTTCCAAATCCGTTATTGAAAATTCGACAACTTTGATTGGCCGCTGGCAGCCATTTTCTTTTACGGTGCAACATTTCAAATAGAATTTTGGGAGACCCAGATCCATTGATTATGTGTACCAAGTTTCGTGTTGATTGCTTTATTGGTTCCAGAAGAGTAAAGTTTAAAAGATTTTTTTCAAAACGGAGTAAATGCAAGATGGCCGCTGAATGCGCTTTTGAACTACTAAATGTGAGTCAATATATTGATTATACCGTTACCAAACTATCCTCTGCGCATTGGGCCGCAAGGTCAATAGGGCTTGAAATGCGCTTTTATACTACTAAATGTCCGTCAATATACTGTTAATATACCATCCTCTGCGCATTGCGCCGCAAGGTCAATAGGGCTCGAAATGCGCTTTTATACTACTAAATGTGAGTCAATATACTGTTACTATACTATCCTCTGTGCATTGCGCCGCAAGGTCAATAGGGCTCGAAATGCGCTTTTATACTACTAAATGTGAGTCAATATACTGTTAATATACCATCCTCTGCGCATTGAGCTGCAAGGTCAATAGGGCTCGAAATGCGCTTTTGTACTACTAAATGTGAGTCAATATAATGTTAATATACCATCATTTGCGCATTGCGTCGCAAGGTCAATAAGGCTCGAAATGCGCTTTTATACTACTAAATGTGAGTCAATATACTGTTACCAAACTATCCTCTGCGCATTGCGCTGCAAGGTCAATAGGGCTCAAAATGCTCTTTTATACTACTAAATGTGAGTCAATATACTGTTATATACCATCCTCTGCACATTCCCTTTTTTCGAAATGCGCTTTTAGACAACTAAATGTGAGTCAATATACTGTTACTATACTATACTCTGTGCATTGCGCCGCAAGGTCAATAGGGCTCGAAATGCGCTTTTATACTACTAAATGTGTCAATATACTGTTACAATACTATCCTCTGCGCATTGCGCCGCAAGGTCAATAGGGCTCGAAATGCGCTCTTATACTACTAAATGTGAGTCAATATACTGTTACTATACTATGCTCTGCGCATTGCATCGCAAGATCACTAGGGCTCGAGATGCGCTTTTATACTACTAAATGTGTCAATATACTGTTACTAAACTATCCTCTGCGCATTGTGCCGCAAGGTCAATAGGGCTCGAAATGCGCTTTTATACTACTAAATGTGAGTGAATATACTGTTACTATGCTACCCTCTGCGCATTGCGCCGCAAGGTCAATAGGGCTCGAAATGCGCTTTTATACTACTAAATGTGAGTCAATATACTGTTACTATACTATCCTCTGCGCATTGCGCCGCAATGTCAATAGGGCCCGAAATCCGCTTTTATACTACTAAATGTGAGTCACGATACTGTTACTATACTACCCTCTGCGCATTGCACAGCAAGGTCAGTAGGGCCCGGAATGCGCTTTTATGCTACTAAATGTTAGTCAACATGCTGTTACTATACTATCCTCTGCGCGTTGCGCCGCAAGGTCAATAGGTCCCGAAATGCTCCTTTATACTACCAAATGTGAGTCAGCATGCTGTTACTATACTATGCTGTGCGCGTTGCGCCGCAATGTCAATAGGGCCCGAAATGCCATTTTATACTACTAAATGTGAATCTGGATAGTCTGGGTGGTTAGCGTTTCAATTTCACAAAAATATGTCCGTAATCTGGCAATGCTGCCTAAGCTGTGTTACCATAACGTAAAGCTTACAGGCAGTTTATATTCGCGGAAAGTTTTTCGCTGCTCACACAGAAAAAGTACAGCAGAAAAATTAATAAATTCGTGTAAAGTTTGTTACCGAGAATCGCTAAATATTATACAGATTTACAGCTGGATATAGATAATTATTCTCTGCGCATTGCGCTACAAGGCCAATAGGGCTCGAAATGAGCTTTTATACTACTAAATGTGAGTCAAGATACTGTTACTATACTATCCTCTGCGCATTGCGCCGCAAGGTCAATAGGACTCGATATGCGCTTTTATGCTGCTAAATCTGAGTCAAGATTACTTTTCTATCCTCTGCGCGTTGCGCTATAAGGTCAATAGGGCCCGAAATGCGTTTTTATACTACTAAATGTGAGTCAATATACTGTTACTATACTATCGTCTGCGTATTGCACCTATCGCAACATAAAAATCTGTATCTATCAGGGTTTAAGAGAGTAGGCCCTTGCAAAATTGGTAAACTTCTCCACAAAATTCAAGATCTGCAATGAAACTGTCGAAAACGCAATGTCAATGAAACTGTCGAAAATGCAATGTCAAAGATGCCGGAGTTTGTTTTCGACGAACATGTACATTGTAAATGCACATTAATCATGCATTCTTTAAAATAGAAGTATTTCTCGGTACCAATGTTGTGAAATAATTATATATGGATATGTGCAGTGTTATTGCGTAATCTGGCAGAATATTGCAAAATGTTACATGAAGTAATCCTGCCAGGCTGGAAATCCCCAATTAATAATTCCAAATAGTGCAACATACCCTGGTATTCCCGATATGTCAGTAGCATAGAAATTTGTACCTATCAGGGTTCAAGAAAATAAGTCCTTGCAGTCAGAGATATCAGTATGCTGATTTAAAACAACCGCGGGGAATAATTGAGATTGAATAAAACGTCGTTCAGCGAATCTTGAATCGGTAGTTACGTGCAAATTAGCCAAATTTGTTCAACAATCACGTTACTCATTTACATATTCTATCTTCCTCTCTTCTATCCCGTATTCAAATTAGTTGGAATAGGTCGAAAAGACAAAGTGTGTTATTATACCGTGTGTATTTTTTTCTTTGCCAGTTGTACATGTTTGTCTACATATGACTTCGTACTTGGGTATCGACCACCCGTACAAGAACGTTTCTTTGAAATTCCTTTGTTTAATTTCTCACGATTGAGAGTCACTGCGACAGAGGATATACATTCTCTTCTGAATTTTTTTGGAAGCCTAATAATAATACTAATTGAAACTGCGAGCAGTGGCTACCGAAAACCAGTTCTACACAGGGCCTAGTGTCCAGGCATATGGCGGAATGTGGCCGCTAAACCGTTCAGCTAATCGACAGTATTTTGCATTCAGTGCAACACACCATAGCCTTTACAATACATCTCAGCAGCCTAGTAATTTGTACCTATCAAGGTTCAAGAGAATAAACGCTTGCAATATAGATAATTAAGGTAAATAAAGATACAGTATTTCAAATTATACATGGTAAATACGGCACTCACGTGTGTGTTCAATCTCCTGATAACTCCACAGTTTTACAGCATACAAATCCAGTCAGTCTGTTGTGGTCCTTAGGATAATGCGACACGAACTACAGTCCATTTCAACAATTATGAACATACATACAGCCTGCACCTCAAATGAATAAAACAGAGAGAATCCTAAATGTTCGTTTATACACCTTTCACTCTGTAGTGCCTGGTGTCTCTACATGGTCATAACGGGCGAACCTGAGTGTTATTGCGTAATCTGGCAGAATATTGCGAAATGTTTGAAGCGATCATGTCAGGCTGGAAATCCCCTACTAATATTGCAACGTACCATGGAAATGGCATTTCAATTTTACATGTCTGTTCTGGGGGAATTCCCCTGCGGGACCCCAACAGCACGAAACAGTGCGATACCACTATTTGAGAATAGCGGGAAAATTATTTAAGCTACGATTAAATTAAATAAAGCAATAACATTTAGCTATGATAATATCCAGTAATAAAACAACTCAGCATTTAATGTGGGATATTCTTATATCAACCAAGCTGTGCTTATAGTGACGTCATTGCTTCCTTTTACATCTAACCTACATAGTTATCACCGAGGAATAATCCGTCAACTCGTAAATTTGGGGGAGTTAGATTTGAGAATTGCGGGGAAACTATTGAACCTAGGTGGAAACGGCTGGCATTTTTCCGAAAGAGCAGCTCCTGCACAATACAAATCAATAAACTGCAACGATGTACCTCCCGTAGATCCAGAGTTATAGCCTGTACAATATGTGTTCCTTTTCTGACAAAATTCAAAATGGCGGCCAAACCACGTGACCTAGGAGCAAAATTTTTGCATATTCAGGATCGTCATATCAGATAACATATATTTCGTCACTTTTCCCGTCCAAATCCGTTACTTGAAAATCCAACCATTTTGATTGGCCGATGGCGGCCATTTTGTTTTACGAAGCAACTTCTCTTATTGGTTTTTTAAAGACCCCGATCCATTGATTATGTGTACCAAGTTTCGTGCTGATTGCATCATTGGTTACAGAGGAGTAGGGTTTGGAAAATTGTTTTGAAAACGGGGTAAATCCAAGATGGCCGCCGAACCCTGAGACCAATCACAACCAATTTTCAATATGCACCAGATCTCTACATGGCTAATATGTGTGTGAAGTTTGGGCATGATTGACCTGATGGTTGCTGAGATTTAGCACACACAAAATCATGAGAAGAATAAGAATAAAAAGAATAATAATCCGAACAATAATAAAGAAGTCTTCCGATCTTCATCGGAAGCCTTAATAACATAAACCCACTTATAAATATCAGACATCTATGTCGTTGACCCTAACAACGTCTGGCGCCGGTCCAGTAGTTCCAATTTTGGTCATACCAGGATGAGGGATCACAGATGTTATCAGATTTTGCCACCAGTTCGGATCATCTTGAGATAGATACGTATGCGTGCGCAGGTACGACTGAATATCCTCATTCATGCAAGAAATGTCGGTGCCTTCGGTAACGACGACGATCAAATAATTATTGCATTCTTTGATGGCGATCTGACGAGTCGCTCGAAATACGAAAGTGGATCATTCGTCGTTTGCGAAGGAGTTGGACAATACTAAAACTACATATCTGCTCTCTTGTAGCGACTCCACGATGATCTCGTCTTTGGGTGACCCGGGTATGAAGTCTCGATCAGGCACACACGTGACCCATCCCGCGTCCTCCAGTCGTACCCGGATGTTCTCGGACGACCATGCGTACTCTTTCTCCCCATATGCGAGGTAGAAGTCGTAACGGCACGGTCGATCGGTTTTCGGCAATGCTTGAAGGAGACAACGCTTCCATGGAGTAATAATGTCAATCTGATCATCGTAAAATTTCGACTTCGATGAAGCCGAGTACAGCAGCTTTTCCTTTATAAAATTGTCTGTAGGTTTAATCATGTTTTGGGTTCGCAAAAAGCGACGCAGTTGTTCGTTCTTGATCGTGCCGCTGGGAATGGCGCCGTGCTGTATCAATACGACGTAATTTCTCCGCTGTTTCAGCGTTTTCTGAACGGCTCGCTCCAGGGCGTAAACCAACGATTCGTCCGCGAAGAATCTATCTGAAAGTACCGCCACCATCTTGTAACTGTTATCAATGAGTACGTCAAAATTGTCCTGAAGGCTCAATCCAGCAATAAAATGTTTGAAACACTGGGCTAATGATTTAAACAGGTTAGACCCCTCTAATATTTTGAAGACATGTTCATGAGTCCATTCCAGGTCGTCTGATGAAGACAGGACGAATACATCCACAGCCATGTCGTCCTGCCCTTGCTCAATCCTCTCACAAAGTCTCAAATTAAATCTTGCGAAAAGCAGAGCCTTTATATCCAGCCAGAAATAACGACAGGCGATAGCAATTATCAACATAAAAACGACAGTGAGTGATAACACAGTTGTAACTGTATGTGTATATTTCCAACGATGATCGTCATGGCATACAAATTCGCCGTCAGGAACTTGATTCAAAGGCGATACTTTCTCGTCTGGACGTACACAGGTGATTGTATCCCAATTGTGAACTAGGCCTTTATTAGTATTTATCCATTTCTTGATCCACTTGGTCTGACAGTCACATCGAAAGTGATTGTCGGCTAAACGTATTTCTACAAGTTCCAACTGTTGAATGCTTCTAGGGAGCCCGGTTAAGCCGTTATGTTTCAAGTTCAAAATCTTTAAATTCGGCAATAAACTGAAAAATTCCTCTGGAATTGAGCCAATCGCGTTATGAGAGAGGTCCAGCCTTGTTAAATGCCGCAGTTCAGATGAAGTGGGTAGCGTTGAAATGTTATTGTGTTCAAGCCGTAGCTCGATTGTACCATCAGGAATGACGCTTGGAAAACTACTCATTAGACGTACACTGCAGTCCACTATGTGTTGTTGGCTTCCATAGTACGTCCAACACTGGCAACGGTCCGGACAGTTCGGGACATTGGCGGCGCAATAAAGATCTTTCGGGTTTAAAGACATTAAAGTTCGTTCGGCATACTGTGAGGGGCTGGTACATTTCAAGTCAGTGAAGAAATATTCTGAGCCATCAAAAATGTCACTTCGGACAGCTGTATTCGTGTGAGTAATAAAATCAGCCATGTTACAGAAACAGGACAGAGGATTGTTGAGTAAGTCAAGCCTGTAGTGGATAAGCATCAGATTGTATTGGGGAATCGCTATCACCGGGATGGTATCGATGTTGTTGTTCTCTAGATTTATAACGCGTGTATACGGCTTAGTTCTTCTCTTGAGTTCATCGTCAAAGTCATTACCATCAACTCTGGTGACACTGTTCAGCAAAACATATTGGAATTCATCAAGCGGTACTTCGGCCAGGGTTTCGCTTATGTCGCGCAATGATATCTGACAATCACTCAGATCCACCATGCGCATGCTCCTTAGAAGAAAGACATCGGATGGAATTTGTTTGAAGTTGTTATTGTTCAGGAATAGCTCTGTCAGCTCTGAGCCTTTCAGTGGAAGACTTCCGCGGGAAACATATTCTAAATGGTTGTTTTCTAAGTGAAGAGTTTTAAGATTCAATAGCGATGAAAACGTTCCGGCTTCAATGCGGACCAACTCGTTGTTCGCTAAATTTAAATTAACCAAATTCGGCACGCCCTGGAAAGTCTGGTTCGCAATCGCTGCAATCCGGTTGGACTGTAAGTACAGGTGCTGTAGGTCAATCATCCCCGGCGCTTGGAATGTTTCTGGCAGGAGGGAAGTTAGTTTGTTCATACTCATGTCTAGTTTCTCGAGACCAGTCACATTAGCGAATGTCTCCTCGCCGAGTTCAGTCAAACCATTGTCGGGAACGGATATAAGCTGAATGCGTCCGTTGAAGGTGAAGTTGCCCAATGTTCGTATTTTGTTATGACCAAGGTGGAAAGTTCTCCGGAAGAGGTGAGGAGGAAGACTTAATTCCATCTGTGTTGTGTACAGGGTATTGAAGATTCTCGTCCGTGAGAGATTCCTTGGGAGACTGTAGTCGGATGAAGACCAAGGGAAGATACTCGGTGGATGTGTTAGAGAGTTCTGAGGTAAATCCAAACTATGCAGTCTAGGCATCCTTGCTGGGAAGTCATCGGGCAGTTCATGTATGGACATATTGTGAAACTGGACCTCGGCTAACGACCGGAAGACGTCGGTTCTGGGGAACATCGTCTCTAGCCTGTTGGTACTGTTGGTGTTACTCATCGCTAGACTGACCACATTACGGAGGCCGTCGTAGGTATGATTGTCAGGCGATGCAACAGATGATCTCAAAATGTCAGTGTTTATCAATTGGAGGACCCGAAGATCAGTTACTGTGCCCAACCAGTTGATATCGTCCAATCCGAGTCGACAATTGAGCGTTTGGATTTGCAAAACCGCGTTGCTGTAGCCAATCATACTGGTTCTTTCAAATACAACACGCCTTCTGAATTTACAATTGACTATGAGGGCAACATGGCGAATAGTGTCTCCATTCGATGGGTTCGCGCCGCATTGACTCAGGACGTCTTCCACATGTAAACTGCAGTCTGAAGTATCATTATCCATCAGAGCGTTCCCAATTATCTTGGTAGGAATGATGACGTCATTGATACGATAGAGCTGGTATGGTAAACCGGGACACTGGGTGAGAGGTTCACAAGATAGCGTTACTCCCGATCCCTTCCCTATAACGGTCAGCATCAACAACACGCTCCATAAGGCCCGAATAATTCTCACAACCATGTTTCGTCCCATGACAAAAGCGGTGTTTTACCTGAAAAATAAGCATAAAACAGTCCCGTTAGGTCAAAGTCACGTTATAGATTTCTTATGAGGTCATATCTTTTTCACTGTGGAGAGCAATAAACGAAATTTATCACATGAGTGAAAGTCACTCAAATCAATTGAGCTCCATTTCTTGGAAAAATCGCTCAAGGTTAAGTTAATAAATTAAGTTGAGTGAACAGGTCAATCACCGGAATGAAAATGCTTTCACTCAAGACGAGTGAACTTCATTCAAGTTGAGCGAAATTTACACTTGAGTGAGATCAGTTTTTATCTCAAGAACTTTTATGATAAAGTAATGATTAAAAGATAGGTGAGTGAGGGTTAGGGTTAGGGTTAGGGTTAGGGTTAGGGTTAGCGACGATACAACTAACTACGGAATGGTGAAGCTGGATATGTGCGACTATCCATGTACAGCCCTCCTATAGATCAAATTAGTCTTTACCTCGTGGAAACAGACATGATACCAAAACCTGCTGTTCACCCACTTGGAGTCTTGATTTAAACAATACTGTTTTTAATTCGGTTTATCATGGATGAATGTAACACCATTGTGAAAAGTTTCTAGGTCGATCTAGACTGTATAACTCCAGAATGTTAAAAGTCGCTTTAAGGAGATTAATTTTCTGAAAGTGAAATTGTATCCATGAAAGTCTAATATATATTCACACAAGACCACTGTCATATTCTATTGTACATGACAAGATAACCGATGTAACATATTGACCGTATGTATCTCTAAAGAAATTATATTGCGTCAGCAAAAGAGTCATCAGTGTTATTGTGTTACATCGAAGAACCATTGTGGTGGATTTTAATAAGATAAACAACAATGAACAAATCTACATATGATATGAGTTTTGAGAGAGAAAGGATAAATTGGTCGTCAGCTGGATTCGAACGCACGACCCCGGCTCAACGCGCCCATGCTCCACTAAATCTACATAATTTGCTTTATTCCATTTGAGTGATCGAACTTTTTTTTTTTGCTTTTGTACGATACGGCATATGTAAGAAGTCAAACTGTGCCCAGGTTATATTGTCCCCTATATGATATTATTGCATACTTGTATATCCAAGCATTAACCTGGTACGGAGAGTGAGTGAGTGAATGGGATTACATGTCGCTTTCAACATTCTAATGCTGACTGTTCATAGTGCTGCTTTACTGGTGTGAATACATGCGACATAGCGGTCCCAATGTGGCCTTGTCGTGGTTCTGCTTCCCCGAAGAAGAACGCGGTGCACAGACATGACACTTCATCCATCCACTCACATTATCTTGACATTGGATCAACCTGTTCGCGATCCATCTTTTTATTGCTTGGCGTCAAGTGAGAAAGCAACAAGTCTCACATTTAAAGTGATGTATACGGCTCGGACCGGGATCGAACACAGGCCCTCCCGCTTACAAGGCGGACGGGACCCTAACCACTAGATAATCGCACTGTGGTCTAACCTGGATGAGGGGCATTTTTCTCTTTGCCATGGTATTCTTTAGAGAGACCAAACACGATATAAAAACACGACGTAGCATTTTGAAACATGGCTTCCCCTTTTACTATGGGGGGAAGGGTAGTTTGTCCATTGAATTAAGTTTGAAATGAAGGTTATCATAGGCGCGTAAATATTTGGACGATACCGCAGCCTGACGTCATAAAACGTTTGCGTTAAATGTCATATCAACGTTGGTCCGAGCTGGATACATGCCTATACACTTCTATACAGAATGACAAGTATGTGATAACCTGATATTTAGATAGGAGCTGGATTAGAGAGATACCGGTGCTGATGTATTCTGAACTGAATAAGGGAGACACTAGTGATGGTTTATTCTAAGCTGGAACAGAGAGACACCATCGTTGAAGCATTTTGCGCTGGATCAGAGAGGCACCAGTCTCGATGTATTTTGAGCTGGATCAGAGAGATTCCAGTGTTGATGTATTCTGAGCTGATTCATAAAGACACCAGTGTTGATGTATTCTGAGCTGGATCAGACAGACACAAATCAGTGTTCATTAATTCTAGCTGGATCAGTGAGACACCAGTGTTGACGCATTCTGAGGTGGGTCATAGAGAGAACAGTGTTGATGTATTCTGAATCAGAGACACACCAGTGTTGTTGTATTCTTAGCTGGATCACAGAAACACCAGTGTTAATGTATTCTAAGCAGGACTAGAGAGACACCATTGCAGATGTATTCTGAGCTGGATCGGAGAGACGCCAGTGTCGATGTATTTTGAGCTGGATCAGAGAAACACCAGTGTTGATGTATTCTGAGCTGGATCAGAGAGACACCAGTGTTGATGTATTCTGAGCTGGATCAGAGAGACACCAGTGTTGATGTATTCAAGCTGGACTAGAGAGACACAAGTGCTGATGTATTCTAAGCTGGATCAGAGTGACACCAAGTAGCGTTCATTTATTCTGAGTTGGACCAGAGAGACACCAGTGTTGATGTATTCTGAGCTGGAACAGAGACACGCAAGTGTTGATGTATTCCGAGCTGGAACAGAGACACGCAAGTGTTGATGTATTCCGAGCTGGATCAGAGACACGCAAGTGTTAATGTATTCTAAGTAGGACTAGAGAGACACCATTGCTGATATATTCTGAGCTGGATCGGAGAGACGCCAGTGTCGATGTATTTTGAGCTGGATCAGAGAAGCATCAGTGTTGATGTATTCTGAGCTGAAACAGAGAGACTCAAGTGTTGATGTATTCTAAGCTGGATCAGAGTAATGCCAGTGTTGATGTATTCTTAGCTGGATCAGAGAGACACCAGTGTTGATGTATTCAAGCTTGACTAGAGAGACACTATTGTTGATGTATTCTGAGCTGGATCAGAGAGATGCCAGTGTTGATGTATTCATGCTGGACTAGAGAGACACTATTGTTGATGTATTCTGAGCTGGATCCGAGTGACACCAAGTAGCGTTCATTATTCTGAGTTGGACCAGAGAGACACCAGTGTTGATGTATTCTCAGCTGGAACAGAGACACGCAAGTGTTGATGTATTCTGAGCTGGAACAGAGACACGCAAGTGTTGATGCATTCTGAGCTGGATCAGAGAAATGCCAGTGCTGATGCATTCTGAGCTGGATCAGTGAGACACCAGTGTTGATGTAACCTGAGATGGATCAGAGAGACACCAGTGCTGATGTATTCAAAGCTGGATCAGAGAGACACCAAGTAGCGTTCTTTTGTTCTGAGCTGGATCAGAGAGACACCACTGTTGATGCGTTTTGAGCTGGTTCATACAGATTACAGTGTTGATGTATTCAGGGACACGCCAGTGTTGGTGTATTCTTAGCTGGATCAGAGAGACGCCTGTGTTGATTTATTCTGGGCTGGACTAGAGAGATACCAGTGTTGATACATTCTGAGCTGGTCCACAGACGCCAGTGTCGATGTAGTTTGAGCTGGACCAGTGAGACACCAGTTTCGATGTATTCTGAGGTGGAACAGAGAGACTCAAGTGTGATGTATTCCGAGCTGGATCAGAGAAACATCAGTGCTGATGTATTTTGAGATGGATCAGAGAAACACCAGTGTTGATCTATTCTGAGATGGACCAGAGACCCCAATGTTGATGTATTCTGAGCTATTTCATAGAGACACCAGTATTGATGTCTTCTTAGCTGGATCAGAGCGACACCAGTTTTGGTTGTATTTTAAGCTGGATGAGAGAGACAGAAGTGTTGATTCAGTCTGATCTGGATCAGACAGGAAACCATCGTCGATGCATTTTGAGCTGGATCAGTGAGACACCAGTGTTGATATATTTTGAGGTGGATCAGAGAAACACCAGTGACGATGTATTCTGATCTGGATCAGTGAGACACCAGTTTCGATGTATTCTGAGGTGGAACAGAGAAAAATCAGTGTTGATGTATTTTGAGATGGATCAGAGAAACACCAGTGTTGGTGCATTCTGAACTGGACCAGAGAGACACCAGATTTCATGTATTTTGTGCTGGATCAAAGAGACGCCAGTTTCGATCTATTTTGAACTGGATCAGAGAAACACCAGTGTTGATGCATTCTGAACTGGATAAGAGAGACATCAGTGTTGATGACAGTGTTGATGTATTTTGAGTTGGATCAGAGAAAGACCAGTGTTGATGCATTCTGAGCTGAATCAGAGACACCAGTGTTGATGTATTCTTAGCTGAATCAGAGAGAAATTAGCGTTGATGCATTCTGAGCTGGATCAGAGAGACACAAGTGTGATGTATTCCGAGCTGGATCAGAGAGACGCCAGTGTCGATGTATTTCGAGCTTGATCAGGGGAAAACCATTGTCGCTGAATTTTGAGCTTGATTAGGGGAAAACCATTGTCGATGTATTTTAAGCTGGACCAGAGAGACACCAGTGTCGATGTATTCTGATCTGGATCAAAGAAACACCAGTGTTGATGCATTCTGAGCTAGATCAGAGAGACGCTAGTGTCGATATATTCTGAACTGGATCAGAGAGACACCAGTGTTGATGTATTCTGATCTGGACCAGAGAGACATCATTGTTGATGTATTCTGAGCTGGATCAGAAAGACGCCAGTTTCCATGTATTCTGAACTGAACCAGAGAGACACCAGTGTTGATGTATTCTGAGCTGGATCACAGCGACGCCATTGTTGATTATTCTGAGCTGGATCAGAGAGACACTGTACACTTTCTGAGAAATCTACCATAACGTACACGCAATTTTCTTGACTGAATACGAAAATCCATCTGTGCGAGCAGTACACTTAGAATATTGAGCTGCCATTCAGTCCGAATCTAATAATTCCGTTGTAATAAGGTAAAGATGTACACACTCTACCTGTGTAAGAGTGTATGATCAGATGTTCCCTGAACGGACACCGCCCAACCTTCCCCCACCCAACCCCCCGTAACACTCAGATAAACTCATATACCTAAACCTAATCCTAACCATACAACTAGCGATAACCCGAACCCTTGAGCCGTGTCTCTCAGCGGTCTTAACCCCTCAACATGGAGGTAAAGAGGGCAAGAGATTGGCCTACAGTTAAGAGATATAGGATTTTCTGAGCAAAAGTTGAAGAAAGTTCGTAACAATAATTAAAAAAAAATATTATCAGATATTTCAAAGTTCAGATATAATCTACTTACATGTATGTGTACCAGTTGTTTGACAGTACTGATGGATGAACCAGTTGGACCGTGGCAGAATAATCGCGTCAAGACACAGTCATATAAATGTGGATTGTGGGTTCTCTCGGTTATACGGATCACTTCGGTGTTGTCGCATGTATATATATATATATAGCGAATGTCGGTTCATGCTCAGAGTGTTAGTAAGCGGATGTTTAGTCAGTTTAACAAGTGACAAGGAGGAAGTTGAACAAACAGGTCACTGGTATCAGAACAAATAGCAGAAAGGAACAAAAACACAAGAAATATTTTCGGATGATTTCAAATATTATCTGCCCCACAATGAGTCACATATTATACACAGCCCAGACATACACTTACGAACTTGTTATAGGCATACACTGATTATCTCAATCTTGATGAATTAAAGTGAAAGTAAATCTTTGACTCAAATATGCTCAAGGTGAAAGATCACCATTTTATTTTTATGATCTTTTTCCAGTCAAGTGAAATGCACTTAATTATATGTTCGTATGTTGGTCCATTAAGGTCATTCCATTCAACAATTCTCACGATTATTTCAGATTCCTCTCGATAATATCGGGTTCCCTCGACGTATTTGTGAAATAATGTTAACGAGAAGCATGAGTTGTGATTTCTATGATTTTTTTTCCAGTCGAGAGAAATGCATTTAATTAGGAGTAGATGGTGGTCCATTAAGGTCACTGGACAATTCTCACGATTATTGTTGATTCCTCGCTCTAATATCGCGTTGACTCGACATAATCAACCTGTAACCATCTGGGTCATCTATACGCGGTAAGACTGACCCTGGGATCGTGTTTATCCATTCTCAGCCTACTTTCGGCAACTGCAAGAGGGAATTTCCTGAAATCAATACCACGTGACTTCGTCAGCCAATCAGCTAAATTCTACCGACGTAACCCCGACATAACCCGCTATTTTCGAGTCATGTGATGCCCTACTTGTTCAATATTACAGATCTACAACGCCTCTTGGGTGATACGAAAGTTATTCATACCTATATCTTTTGTAAGCCCAGGCAATATCTGTTTCCGAAGTGATATGAAAACCTGTAATTTATCAGATTTCTCGTCTGTTCTCCGCCGGATGAAGGCCGAACAGAATCCGGTAAAGTACCGGATATCGCTCTGCGATAATGGAGACACACGATTCGCAAGCCATTTTATGGATGGCGAAGTGTACGCTATGGTGTTCTATTTGTGCCAAGTTTCCGTCGCCTTTTCAAAACGCGACGTCGCCTTTTGAAACGCGACGTCGCGTTTTTAAAACACGACGTCGCCTTTTGGAAACACGACGTCGCCTTTTGGAAAACGCGACGTCGCGTTTCTTTCCTATGTTTTTGCATTGTAAAACTCGACACAACGGAACTCGACGTCGCGTTTTCAAAAGGCGACGTCGTGTTTCACCCACGTCTTGTTTGGCAATGTTAAAAGATAGAAAAGAAACGCGACGTCGCGTTTTAAAACGCGACGTCGTGTTTTTTAAAAGGCGACGTCGCGTTTTCAAAAGGCGACGTCGCCTTTTGAAACGCGACGTCGTGTTTTGATAGTAGAACTGCGCATGTCTAGGGATCATTTATTTTCAAGAAATTGTGTTGTGACTATAGATACAATGCTTTAGTTAGACAAGACAAATGACATACATGTAGATATATGTAGAAGACTGTGTAAATGAAATGTGTGGTAGGAAACTTCGCTGTGCTTATATCCATCTCAGAAATTAGGTCATGTATATCCATTGAGTATACGCACCCCTCAAGACAAGAACAAGCTGACATTATTAGTGCGCATAATGCATGTATTTAGACAATGTTTCCTCATTAGCTTTCAGTTACTTGTACAGCGACCAACTAATTTTTTTTTCAAGATAATCATCCTGTCCGTCCTCTAAACGTTTGTCAGGCTTTATTATTTTTATATTATTCACATTGTATCATTAATCTTGGGTGTAAAACTCGGCTGGCAGTGTCGTTTATTACTTGACTTTAAATTGCCATTTCACTATGCATTCAGTTATAGCACAATGCACTCATGGACTCACTAAGTGGAAGCTGTGCTGTTAGTGTTACCCATAGAGGACATTTAAATGTTGATCGATTAATTTATTTCAACTGGGTTAAAACGGTCCTCGGTGAAAACAGTTTCTACCTAGACCAACACATTTTCACTTGGCTGTAAATCTTTCACCACCAGGTGTAAAAATGGAAGCTGGATTGATCTGCATGGGTGGAAAACATTCCAGCCAGGTGCTTTTCAGGTTAATGATATTAAAAGTGACTTACCAAGTTGAGTAATACGTTATTGAATTTGAGCTTTGAACCCTTTGTATAGTTATTTATACGCTATGTAGCGGTTTTAAAATAATTGGGCACTCTATCGCAAAAAAACAAATTCTCTTAGTTCAGATAGGTCAATGCTACCACCACCCATTTTTATCAAAAATAGGAAAATAAGCGTGTAACCATTCCCGGAGACGACGCCACAAATTTAGGTTCGTTTATTCCAATCTCAGTTAAGAGTTTCTGCCCTTATTGTTTCGCTCTCCTATCAAAGTCTAGTTTCACGATAACGGTGACAACCTTGTAACCCACAGTTTTGCTGATAGAATTGGAACCCTCTACTATTGTGATTGTCTTATAATTCTCTGAGATGGTCAAGCGGATAGCTCTGGCTCACTAATAACAAATGCTCCCTAAACCTGCACATGCGCAGTTGAAAGACCAAAAGGCGACGTCGCGTTTCGAAAGGCGACGTCGCGTTTCGAAAGGCGACGTCGCGTTTCGAAAGGCGACGTCGCGTTTTGAAAGGCGACGTCGCGTTTCGAAAGGCGACGTCGCGTTTTGAAACGCGACGTCGCCTTTTGAAAACGCGACGTCGCCTTTTAAAAAACACGACGTCGCGTTTCTTTCCTATCTTTTAACATTGCCAAACAAGACGTGGGTGAAACACGACGTCGCCTTTTGAAAACGCGACGTCGAGTTCCGTTGTGTCGAGTTTTACAATGCAAAAACATAGGAAAGAAACGCGACGTCGCGTTTTAAAAGGCGACGTCGTGTTTTCCAAAAGGCGACGTCGTGTTTTAAAAACGCGACGTCGCGTTTCGAAACACGACGTCGCGTTTCAAAAGGCGACGTCGCGTTTCAAAAGGCGACGTCGCGTTTTGAAAAGGCGACGGAAACTTGGCACAAATAGAACACCATAGTACGCAGATGTCGACATAATATCGCGTTCTCTCGCGAAAATTGACACATTTATGACGTTGATTTTGTGGAATTATGAAGCAGGAGTTGTCTACCCTGTTCAACCAAAGCGTTACAGTGAAGTGGAGCCCCTACCTCTGTTGTACTAGATATATATAGGAGAAATGCACGATTGCGACCATGGATGTCATAAAATGTTTTCGCCTTCTTCGGTGGAAAAGTAACTTTAAAGAAATGGCGTAGATGTGAAGTGCAGTTAGTCAATGGCAGATTTACACAATAACATCCTGATCCTTTGTCTGATACACAGGCGCAAGCTGGTGCCTTCTATGCCAGCAGACAACCGCTCTCTATTAATGATTGGTGGCGGACCGATCCTGACTCAGGCTCGGCTTTACGATGATGTCATGGAAGTAGTATACAAAGGGTAAATTGAGTTAATAGCGCCTCACTGCGCATGCGCAGAACCTTGGGTGACGTCACAATTGGTGGTGTGCGCATGCGTGTGTGTGTGTGGGTGGTGGGTGCTGGGTACAAGATGGCGGCAATGTGTGGGTGGTGGGTGCTGGGTACAAGATGGCGGCGTGTGTGTGGGTGGTGGGTGCTGGATACAAGATGGCGGCGTGTGTGTGGGTGGTGGGTGCTGGGTACAAGATGGCGGCAATGTGTGGGTGGTGGGTGCTGGGTACAAGATGGCGGCGTGTGTGTGGGTGGTGGGTGCTGGGTACAAGATGGCGGCGTGTGTGTGGGTGGTGGGTGCTGGGTACAAGATGGCGGCAATGTGTGGGTGGTGGGTGCTGGGTACAAGATGGCGGCAATGTGTGGGTGGTGGGTGCTGGGTACAAGATGGCGGCAATGTGTGGGTGGTGGGTGCTGGGACAAGATGGCGGCAATGTGTGGGTGGTGGGTGCTGGGTACAAGATGGCGGCAATGTGTGGGTGGTGGGTGCTGGGTACAAGATGGCGGCCTGTGTGGGTGGTGGGTGCTGGGTGCAAGATGGCGGCAATGTGTGGGTGGTGGGTGCTGGGTACAAGATGGCGGATTGTAGAAAAACGTATAAGAGGAGTCGATTTTTAGGGAAAGGGGTGTATTCATTGCAATCTGACTTACCTGACCTGACCTGCCTGCCTGCCTGCCTCCCTGCCTGCCTGCCTTCCTGTCTGCCTGCCTGCTTGCCTATCCGCTTGTTTGAGACGAAAAGCATGAGACGTGGAGAAGATTTTCCCTGGGACCCAGCAGCACCTCCGGTTGAAGTCTTGCCTGAAGATGAGCGTGTCAGGGACATTTATCAACGTCACTGGGCTACCATACGCCATTGTTTTCACCGTGACCGTCGTCTATTGGACATGAAGACCCTTATACATACCCAATGCAGGCGCAGACGCGAAGTGCCCGGACGATAGACACGGACGTCACCGATCCGAAAAGACACGGACTTTACCGAAAAGACACGGACTTTACCGAAGATACACGGACTTTAACGAAAAGACACGGACGTACACGAAAAGACGCGAAGGTGAACGCCATTGTGGGAAACCTCCCACAGACAGGTCAGTACATGCATTTCTATGTTGTTCACGCATAATAAAAGGATTGATCTGTAATCTGTGTTGTTGTTGTTGCTCCCTTTTTTGGACTAACCCATCAGAATAGTACGTATCACGGACTACACCCGTAGAGCTACATCTGGTCTATAAAACACGTCCCTCTGGATCCCACACCTTCATTTCTACAGAGCCATGGCGGAGATCCAGCCCCATGCGACTCGCATTTTACAGTATGCCACCGTGGTGAATTCGTTCACGGGTTACCGAGCAGTGGTCCGGTCCATGTTTGCAGATGGCGACGACAACGAGGGACGACGCCAGATCCTGAACGAGTTCACAGAAGCGGTCCTCCACAGAGTGCACTCGATGGAGAGGCGTGCCATCACTCACCACTACTGGACTATGACAGCCATCCTTGATGCTCGCGCTATGGACCAGGAGCGCTCACGCCGGAACCAGCGCCGGCTGGTTGGCCTCATACTAGTCTGTGCCCTATTCACCCTGGCGCTGTGGTATTGACACTATAAATACGAGGGATGAGACAGAGTGTGTGTCATTCTCCCTTCGACATTTAGAGCAAGCATGTCAACTTATCTACGAGCCACCCTGCCTCTTACACCCAGTGTGGGGTTATACGTCTATCAAGATAAAGTCATCCTCGTGAAAGACGATGAAGCTATTTACTGGGCGCCCGCTGAGATGCTATCGAATACGGTGACGCTACAGCGTGATGGCTGGACTAAATTTAAACGGGTGTTGAGAGGTGAGTTGGACGGAGACCTCATCCACCTGGACAATGCCATCTACGTATATTCCGTACCTCCCGTCCACATACGCCTGGGCCGCTACCAAGAGCCTACGCGAAGTATCCTCCTAAGCCCCTCTGTGTGGTCAGCCTTGGAGAAAGTAGTGCCTATTGTGGACCAGTTGTTTACACCGGACGACCGATCACCCGACCAATTGGCGTGGGTTCGTGCTATGGAAGACGCGGCGGCTGAACCCCATGAACAACTACATGAACCCGACGACGATGCCATTGATTACCCCGCTAGACTCAGTCAGCCCAATGACATGACCACCTGATCCTTTGATCTCACGGGGTTCTCCCTATAAATACGAGAGACAGTGAAATCTGGTACCATTCACGTACTGACCATGACGGAGCATATAGTACTGGCGTATTTCAGCTTGACCCCCGAGGTTTTCCTGCACCTGTATGCGGATAAGGTCGATATCATGGAGGAGGTGGTGGGAGACACGGACCCTACACAACCGTGCCGGCTCACATTCGTCTGTCCCGGGAGGGCTGGACCAAATTCAAACGGGTGTTGTCTGGTGAACTGGACGGCGACCTCATCCACTTGTGTCACGATGTGTACATCCGACGCGCCCCTTTCTTTGCTCAATTGGCTCGGCTAGATGGGGGTACAGTGCATTTTACCCTTCACCCTGATCTATGGTCTGCATTGGAAGATGCCGTGGTGGATGTGGATGAAGTGCTTATCAAGCGGTCATCAGACGAGTTGGACTGGTCATTTACCATGGCCACTGTGGAAGTCCACGAAGAAAATCAGAAAGAAACTCCGGCCCAAGACATACCCGTTATAAATAAACGATAGAGCCAGGGTCCATCACCATTTTGTCACCATGAAGCGCTGGGAGAAGGTGTTGGATAACTTATACTACAGTCCCGACAGTCCGGCGGCCTATAGTGCATTGTCGGCTCTCTATCGAGCGGCCAAACCCCAGGGGATACAACGCGCCCAAGTCCGAGATTGGTTAAGAAAACAAGACACCTATACCTTACATCGATCTGTCCGTCGCCATTTTCTACGGAACCGGGTCATCGTGGGAGGAATAGATGCCCAGTGGCAAGCGGATTTGGTCAACATGAGCGCCTTTGCCAAACACAACGATGAGAATCGGTATATCTTGACGTGCATCGATATCCTATCCAAGTATGCGTGGGTGGTACCCATCCGGACGAAAACGGGGGAAACTCTCATAGCGGCGTTCAAAGACATCTTCAAGACCGGGCGCAAACCTTTGTATTTGCAAACCGACGAAGGCACGGAATTCCTCAACAGACCGTTCCAAGCCTTTCTCAAGAAACAGAAGGTGTTTTTCTTCCATACGTACAACGAGACCAAGGCTTCCGTGGTGGAGAGGTTCAACAGGACATTCAAAGGCCGCATGTATAAATATTTCACCTATAAGAATACAAGGCGGTACATCGATGTTCTCCCGAAACTGGTGAGGTGTTACAATCGAGCCTATCATCGAAGTATAGAGAGAGCCCCCATTACCGTTACCCAACGCAATGAAGCCCAAGTCCGACGTGTCTTGTACCCCAGGCCATCGCAGCGAACGACGAAGGCGGTGTACAAGGTCGGGGACCCTGTACGGATCAGTAAAGTCAAGGGCAAGTTCGAGAAAAGTTACTTGCCCAACTGGAGCGATGAGCACTTCCTGATTAAACGGCGCCTACCCCGACAGCGGCGAGTCTGTGAACTGGAAGATCTCCAAGGGGAAACGTTGCTGGGGACGTTT